>JAQFYB010000035.1:0-105867 GCA_034694085.1 Pogonognathellus longicornis
TATATAATCGAAAAACGCTAAAAGAAGAAAAAATACGACTGCAGTGTCTATATAATGTACGCAATAATTTTCAACTTGAGTATGATAATGATTGGGGGGATTTGGACTATTTGGACTGTTCCATTAAAACCTGTGTCATTGTCATTATTGGTGTCATGGAAATTCCATGCAATTGTAAGACCTTTCCATTTCCAAAAGTTTCTGTGTATTTCACGCAGGCGCGGCAGTAAATCTTCTTTAATACAATTGTCGGCTCTTCAAAGTTGAATACTTCAAATCAAAGACCAACAGACCTCGCTCGTCCAATATCGAATGATCGAGTCTGTATTTTTGTAAATCGTTGTTTTCTAAAATTAAGTTCAAAGTTGGTATTTCCAAACTTTGAACTTTGACATCTAGTGTCCACTGTCCAGAGGGGTGTAATTAGTAATTCAGCTCAGTCGAATTCAAAAGGAAAGGACTTCATAAAACATTGCTGATCAATACCAAACAAAGTAAGTATCTCGTTCATTTTTCGAAATCTTGAATCTTGAGCGATAAACATAAAAAAGGAATTTTATTTTAACTAGCTAAGCGTTTGAACTTTGAACTCCCTACAAACCTAATAATAGTTCGAAGGTCCATTTTCTGAATATAATTAATTGCAGATCTGTTGTCTGTCTGTGTTATGTTCATTGTTTAGGGACAATAATTGATAATGGAGCGTTCGGGCCGTCATGAAAGAAATTTAAGTAAGCGGGACAGTAAAACGCGGACAAGATCTCGTTCACCGGTTAAAAATCGTTCGCCATCACCCAAAAAGAAACCAAGGACATTTTCTAAGTATCGAAGATATGCTGCTCGCTCTTCTTCTTCATCCAGTTCTTCATCAACAAGTTCTCTCCAGCCACGCAAGTCAAACGAAATTGCAACGGTACAATCAGTAGTAAGTGTCGTTAAACCTAAAGAAGCTGTGGAAGATAACAAGGACAATATAAAGTCGAAAATTGGGAAAGTGGGTACGGTGGTAAGAACTACAAAAATCAAGAGAGTCGAGGGTTTTCGGTCTTCCAAACTTACTTCTTCTGCTGAAGGTCAAACCCACTGCAGAGATTACGACGTTTTGGGTTTTTGTGTAATGGGGGACGAGTGTCCCTTTGACCATGGCGAAGATCCTGTTGTTGTAACACACATCGTTCCCGTTAAGGAGTTTCCCAGTAAGTCTAAATTATCTGGTCATTATCCTCCACATCGTTTAAATCGGCGTCTGTGTGCTCCTACAATTGGGGAATACCATCCTGAACATCCCGGTTTTGGACCTGGTTTTGGTTGGCCTCAGTTTCCACCAATGCGGTTTCAAAATGGACCATGGCCAACAGGACAAATGTTTCCTCCTCATCCAATGTTTTCCCAAGAACATGCGTTAGTAGACCTCTCTTTTCATGGACATCAGAACGTTTCTAGAGTTTCTACAGATTTACGGCCTGTATTGTGCAACGATGATTTCGGAAGACATAATCGTGGCAATTTTGATTATAGAAGACTTGGGAAGAAAAGGCAAGAAAACTCTTCTCTCGTTGTTAAAAAGATTCCCGTTGAGCTAAACAATATTCAGGATTTGAATGGTCATTTTTTACGTTTCGGAAAAATAGTGAACATTCAAATTAATTTTGAAAATGATCCGGAGTCAGCTCTAATAACGTTTGCTAACAAATGGGAGGCTAAAACTGCTTGTGGATGTACAGATGCTGTCTTCAATAATCGTTTCATTCGTGTCATGTGGTATAAAGAAAATAAAGAGGTTGGAAATAATGAAGTACCTCTTCCAGAGGCTACAACAGCAGAGCTTACTCCAGTCAAACAGCCGCCTTCAGTTCCCTACAGTGGCTACAAGGAGGATGAAGTTATTTCTGAAAGCAATGTCATTCATACTTATGAAGATTCAAATCGGATTTGGACTGCAAATAACACGGAAAGCACACAAGTGGATGGAGAAAATAATGTCTTGTTGGATCAAGAAAATCAGGCAAACAAAGTTTTAAAAATAAAGAGGAAAAAACTCATTGATGAATTACGGAAACGCAGACAGGACATGGCAGACAAACAGATCCAGCAACAGAAGCTCTTGATATCAAAATTGGAGACTAACAAAGCCACAATGAAGCCAAAGGATAGACAAGAATTAATGAGTATTATAAAGTCGCTTCAACAAAGTATTGAAGCACTAATGAAAGTTAATGTGGAAGAGGTAAAATGTGACAATGAAAATATTCCACAGGATATAGTTGAAAAAATTTAAACTTTTTTACTTTTAACAATATTTACACAGAAACCAAAAATTAATAGCTCATATATTTCATGTGGTATAGACTATAGATAGTTGGTGATTAGATTATCATAAGCGGCTAATATAGTTGTTAATCTTTAAAATATAATTTCAGGCTAATTATCTGTTTTGACGCTTGCATGATTGATGGGTGTTAGGTAAAAATAAAATGTTTGTATTTTGTTTCTCCGATTTCAAGTATATGGCTGTTTACCTTTATCTTTTTTAAACCATGACCATTTTTTATGTTAAATATGAAATGAATTTATAATATACCATACCATAATGTCCATGATCTATTACCATAATAAAAATATATATCCTAATTTTCAATACTCAGACTAACTCAATAGTAAATATTAGTATTATTTGTTCACACGGATAGAATTACCTGGACATCTGTAAAAGTACCTGTTATATCTTGCCTTCTATGAAGAAGCGAGTTTTCATATTCGTGCATCTAATGGAAAAAAAAAGTTGAATGCTTAATTATACTTTACTGTCAGTTTAACAGTGTAGCATCAATAAGAAAAAAATTGCTAATTTGTAAGTTGCAGTTTAAGGTAAAAGTACCTTCTTGTGAAATTGAGTCAATCCATTGTACCGACATCACCATACATTTGTATTAGGTAGGTATTTTCTCCAAACACCATAAACGACTTAGTTGGTTGTTTAAAGATGCCTCATTCATTGTAATTGTAAGCTAAATCTACCTACATTTGGGTGTTTGGGTATTATATTATAAAAATATTAGCCATAAAAGGTTACCTAACTAATAAGCGTGTTCTGGAATTTTTACCTTTACAATGAAAGTACAGGCGTCTTCACCGTAGTAGGTATATAGAATCTCTAAAATACTTTTACACTTGCACATACCACAAGGCTAATGGTTTGGTCTTGTAGTAAGTTGTGTTATTGTGTTGTACTTGTATTGTAAGTGAGTACATAAACTACATACGTTAGCTAAGACTACGAGTACTCGTTCACTCGACGATACTCAATCGAAGAAATTGGGATGTGGGAGCAGACAAGAATACAGGTAAACAGGTTGTTCCCTCACAGCGGTCAAAGCTTATTACACACCAACAGATACAACAGAGTTAGCTTTTCAGGCTCTCAGTGTGTGTGGAGAGAAGTTACATGAATGCACGCATTACTTTACAACTTTCGTTTACACTTGCAACACAATCCCTTAAAATTTTAAGGAGCCTGGTCAAAAGAACAAGTGCTGTGGTCTTTTCTTAACACAAGGAGATAATCTTACTTCAGTTTTCGGTTTTGTTGATGTGGTATAGTTGGTAGTTGTTTTTCATGGATTCGGGAATCCATGTAGCTTCGTATGTGATTAATCCTGTTTTGTTTACAAACGGTTTGGTTGTAGCGTGTGCGTGCATGTGTGTGAATGTGTCGTAGTGGGTGTGATATTTATTTGTTCACGATAAATTGGATTTAAAACAGCACCTGCAAAATGGAGTTGGTTAGGAAATCAAGTGAGTCTTTACCACGAGGTTCTAAGCGACTGACAGTTTTGACGCTCTCGTGTGCCATAAAACAAGCTTTCGTTTTCTTTGTTTTCCTTTCTGTGATTCTCATGGAATATGGTGTGTCGAGTTCATCCGGTTTCGGGGCTCCTGGATGGTTACACAATCGGTCTTCAGCTGGATACAGAAATAAGAGTGATACCACCACGAGTAGTTATTTCATCAGGAGTTCAAACAGCAGTAGTGAAAGGTCAAGTGAGATGAAAACACGACGGAGGGTGATGAAACGCTCTTGCTATATGGACATAGGGAGTATTTCGAGTGAGAGAGACAAAGCAGAAATAGTTCTAACAGGCCGTGTGGAGGGTGTCATGCACTTTCATTCGGATGGCATTTTGAGTACTGGAGCTGACACTGACATTGATGGATATGAATTGGACCGGGGAAAGAACGTCAGAGGAGCGTATTCAAGTAATACTTCAAAAAGTCTGAGTTTAGGAAGTAACAGTAAAAATTACATGCCTTCGTTTGTAATCGGTGATACGGAGGCGAATTTTTCGAGTTTCGATTTCGGCAATTCTAGAAATAACGGCCACGACAAGAAAAATAGCGATTCCGGTGAAAGGCATTCCTCTCGAGTTGAAGTTCTGAAAGAACAGTTTGCAGCTCGTGTCAGAGTGAAACGTGTAATAAAAGGGGATAGAGTGTTGGAAAACGCTCTAATTGTAATCGATGGGCTCGGTCAACCAAATCAAAAGTTTTGCATGGCACGTGTCAGGGTTCGAGATACAAGAATTTTTATGCTAGCGGTGGATAACCATAGTCGGATTGTTTTAGCTTCCAGGCCTTTGCCTCTTACTCTCGAGAATTTAAAGGAACTCAATTCTCTCACAGGTAAACCAAACCTTCCATATATACTGACTTCACTGACTTCTGACTCGGACTACCTATTATTATTTTCTTCCGTTTCACCAACCAATAATTTTCTGTATATGCAAACTGTGAATTGAACCAACACACTTTACATCTTTGTAATGAAAACTTGCAACTGTCGCAACTGGTATTTCAAAGAGATTCATTCTCATGTTGTACACCCTTATTTGGCGCACTTCAGGTTCACTTGTCCATTTAACCCAATTAGATTAGTAATTCTAGTGTCTTCAACTGTGAAAGCAAAAAAATTATCGCTCTTCTATTAAATTGCGCGTTAAATAAGGCAATAAATTGTGATACAACCAACACTAAAACCCCCTCACTACATAAAATATACCACAATCAACTTTTTTAGACTTATAACGCTAACTAATGCATTTACTCTGTATATATCTGTATGTAACCATTTACAAAGTGCAGCAAACACCAAACTTACCTAAATCTAAATAGGTTCATATACACATGATTGTTCTTGTCACTTGCATAAATACACGTTACAACAAACATTATATAATTATTATTACAAATGCCCTTACATATATACATTCACGGTCGGACAGTAATAACACACTGGACTTGCTACTACTACCCTGCACTTCCGCAGTTGTCCCATAAACGATTTTTTTAGGTTATCAAATCTTTTACTAGCCATTTGAATGAATGACTTGGGTAATAATAACGAAAGTGTATATTGCTTGCGTTAAAACTCTTTTCCTAACATGGTAATGATTAATGTGGTATTAGTAGTGTTACAATGTGAAAGAGTGCCAACTATATACATTGTACATCTAAAGGAATGGTTGTAAACTACAAAGTATGATAATAATAGTTAGCTGAATGAATCATTGTGGATAATGACACTTTCAGAAAAGGATATTGATAATATACACACACATAAAAGTATACCTAGGTAGATTGTAAGGTACATTGTGTATGTTTTTTAAGTTAATGCAAATAACCTGGCGGTTATAATAATAGCTCTGTTTATTTGTAACTTGTGTGTGTGAAGGTGTAGGCGGATGGTATGTTAAGATTTAACCCCCAACCCATGCAATCACACATACGTTTACGCACGCAGTAAATACCTATTTGTATTTGTACAAAGAAAACATCAACAAGTGACTGATACCTACTTAAAGTAAAGTAGGTAATAAGTTAAGTTTTATTTTAGTGAGAAATTCTGTTTTGAATTGCATTTGACGCTAACTTGCAATTAGGATGAAAATATCAATATTCACAAAAGCCTGGGGTTGAGTTGAAACTAAGGTGGTAGGAGATAAAGAAGTATCAATTAGTGGATTAAAGTTGATGATGTGGAGAGGGTGTGCCTTTGTAAGCTTTCATGTTTAATTGACAAAAACGTACAAGGAAAACAGCGGTCAACACTGTCTGTTTTTAACATGTTTGACTGCCTTCGTTTCTTCGACGCTTCACTAACAATCTTCTGCCAGCTTGATTGAAGATCATTATGAAGACAGTACTCCGTCTTGGTATCTACAGGGACATCTTATTCCATAACTTATTGCTACTGAGCCGTTTTTGTTTACATAACTAAGTGAGTCAAACCAACTACCACTTCTACTTCTGTTAGTGTATTCTTCCTTGCTGTATTTTGTATTGTGTAATACGCACTATGCATGCATACGGTACATGTAGTAAGTCTAGGTATGTATGTAGTATGTACACAAAAGTTTAAGTAACAAGTTCTCTTGTTTTTTGGTGTGTATGTTAATATTATGAAACTCTGTGTTACTTCTTGTATCGTCTATTTTCTTATCACATCTTTCACTCAAGGAATACAAGGGTTTGTACTCGTACGCATCCAATCTAAGAGATTTTATGGTCAAGAGGTCTTAATGTTTGCTTATTTAACGGCTAATCTGATTCAACTGTGAATTTATTTACAATTCTATTTCTCCTGCCTTACTTAGAGCAATCCGGCGTCTGTACAGTTTCTTAAATAGGTTTTACAACGTTTATCACATAAATTCCAAGTACCTACTTATATTTATAGGGCAAAACTCTGTAGGCAATGGGTCGGTAAATGAATGGTAATTGACAGAATGGAAATCAAACAGGAAGTTTATTAAGATGCAAAATGACTGAAAAGAGTATTTATTTTTTAAATTGGGCAGTAAACGTCATTAAAGAAACTAATTAATAAGTAATGAGCATTTGAAGTAGTAAGGTTACGTTTTTGCCAGGTGTGGATAAAGAATGCACTGAGAAAATAATTTGGCTGCACCTACCTTACTACCGGTATTCTATTTTGGTCCTGGGAATTCGAATGACATCCATTTGGTAGCGCATGCAGTTCATGATTTCAAAGACTACTTTGTTTCTTATGCAGCTACACGCATATAAATCGAAAAACAATTACTTTGTATATACAAGAGATAAAGACGATATTCATTAAAGAGAATATAAAATGCACTTCATTATTGTTTGATCGCTTGTTGGTTTGAAAATCCGCTGTGAATTCACATTCAGTTATGGTGTGCGTATACGTAGTTAGCCTGTACAGTATGTAAGGGCGGATAGAAGTTAAATGCAAATGAGTTTTGTACATTTAAATATGAATTCATAACGATTCTTTTGTTGAAGTTGTATGCAACTTTTATGTTGATGGCCTGCCGTGAAATATCCAGGTAAGGGAGGAGGGCATGCCGAGAAAAGGCCTAGCTTCAACCAGGAGGTACTACTAGTGTCATGTCAATCTGTCAAATCTAAAATCGAATTCCAGAATGGAACCTTAATGGAACCACTTAAGGAAACGGTCGTTCCGAAAAATTTCTAACTAATTTCTAGTTACTTGAAGCCGTGAAATGTAACCCGAGTTTTAAAGTAAACTTCAACTTATGTGCTTAACCCCCACAATTTGTCTACAAAAGCTTACTACTATGACAAAAAGCGGAGAGATATAATCGCTGCCGTGTTGATCACAGTGTGGATGTTGAAAATTTTCTCGTGCATGGTTTAAAAAGCAATTTAGGTCTGTGAAATCTACGAAGCAATCGCAAGTGCTGGAGTATTTGCATTTTTGATAGCAGGGTTCAGTGTGTGATAAACATGAAGCACATGCTTCAACAAGTATTTATTATGCTGGTACTAGGTCGGTGGGAAAGAGCTTGTATGCAAAGGTTATTAAGTAGTCTCTGATTATACCGGAATCTGTATTAACTTTTTGTCGATAATGATGGGCCTCTTGCCCACGACAGGATATAGTAGTGGAG
Source organism: Pogonognathellus longicornis (assembly GCA_034694085.1). Classification (NCBI taxonomy): domain Eukaryota; kingdom Metazoa; phylum Arthropoda; class Collembola; order Entomobryomorpha; family Tomoceridae; genus Pogonognathellus; species Pogonognathellus longicornis. The sequence continues at coordinate 7,953 of JAQFYB010000035.1, forward strand.
TGCCAGGGTTAATTCTGAGGACCACACCTAGTGAATCGATTCGATTAGGATGAGTATGATGATGACTGTAAAAGATATGATAAGGATCTCACTTTGACTGCTTCTATCGTACATATGAATGAAGGATGTGTGTACAGTACACTAAAGCACTTACACACAAAACCACACTTATAATACATGTTATGATAGGAGAACGTATGTTGCCTTAGTACGGTTAATCACACATCATAATATGATATCCCGGGATCAGCAGCTAAATTCTTGTGTGTTTCATACGTGTACGTATGAGTGGAAAGCAGCGTTAAAGTAGTTGGCATAAGTTTTAAGCGTAATCCACCAAAGCTTTCTCAAGTAGATTTATGCCTACGATCCTCAGTTTTCATAGCCAATGCCAATACCAAACTTTACGTAGTAAATCGTTAGCATCATCTTAAATCTGAAAGCCATCAAGTAAGGGCAATAAAAAACTTTGACAAAAATCTTCCGTGATTCTTGTTACATCTGCTGCATAGTCAAAGTTACATGAAGCAAGTGTGTGGAGAGTCTAGAGATGCATGTACTTAGAAAATACAAAATACATCTATACTCCTCTGTCTCTGTCCTATTCAACTACTAACTTCTGTTGCCATCATCTGACAGACACTATGCCTACTTATACACATATTATTAGCATACTAGAATGCGACATATTTTTTATTATATGCAAACTACTACATATGCTCAGAAATTCTGTTAAGTTGTAAAATATGTATATCTGTAAGTGTGTGCATGTCCTATATATGCACATAAGACGAACGAGACATTTAAAATCGGCAGAGAGACAGAGATAAGACATAAGTTTAGACGACTAGTTCAGCAAAGATGGGTGGTAAGTTGAAATTTGAGAAGCAATCTGTCATATCTTTCAGCAGATACTTTTGTTATTCATTCCTTCATGTTTTTTCATCCAGAATTTTTACATCTCTCACAACTATACTCTCTTGACTCTCTCAGCATTTTACTTATCACTTGTCGAGCTGTCGTTCTCTCTCTCTCGTTCTCGCTCTCGATTGCAATTCCCTATTCAGATTGACGCACTCGCTTTATGGAGTTGAGTGAGAGTTATTCCGTTATCCCACAATACTATAACACTTGTTACATAACTATCTTACTGTCAGGAATTGGACCTGTCAATCTGGATCTCGCTAAAGTGAAATGTTAACCCAATAAAAGTTTTTTGTTAAGGAGACTTGTTATTGTTGCTTCAAATCCTCTCGTTTTTGTGACAAAAGTTTTCTGTTGTGAACATATAAAGTTTTCTAATATTATGCTAATTGAAAATATCTAACATTATTGTAGGTACTGTCACGAAAATATTTAAACGTATCGTAGGTACTGTCACGAAAATATTTAAACGTATCGTAGGTACTGTCAAGGAAAAAATTTAAACGCATGCATATTAGGTACTGTCACCAGTGGCGGATCTAGGATTTTTCTCAGGGGGGTGGGTTCGTTCAAATCAGTAATCGGATCGAACATTTTTCAAGTTTTTCTAGCAAGGCTATATACAGTAATCGCTATGCAAATATATGCAAATAAAAAATCGCGCGTAGCTCGCAAAATTTGGGCCAAAATCAACACAAAATGCATAACTATCGCGCGCAGCGTGATTTTTCTCTCGATATTTTGCACTTTTATGATAAGCAAACATCTTTTTCTGAATTACATCATTGTTATCTAGTGTAAATTGAAAAACAGGGGGATTAAACCCGTAAAACCCCTATGTAGATCCGCCAATGACTGTCACAAAAATATTTAAACGTATCTTAGGTATATTTATTTACTAGAGAGCAGGATGAAACATTTTTAGTAGTATCTAACATTTGAATATTATTATTGCATGTAGGTTTTTGAAAATGGAATGTGAAAGGTACATGGTATTATTTGATGTCTTAGCCAACCATGCATTGCTGGATGTTGTCATGTACATAAACAGAATTTTCACAGGGTCTTACGCAATAGTTTGACTTCAAGGGAATAAGTGTGACATCAATTATATTATTGATTGACTGAATGGAAACAGGTGAGCTGATGGAGACAGATATATTTGTAATCGTATTGAGTTTCATTTGCGCCTGTGACATGACTTGATTATGACGTTAACATGAAGAATATCATGTGAGAATTACCGGTTGAGTCCGGTGTGTTAGGATAATTTGGGAAGTAGTTTTATTGTAGTGGATATAATATACACACTGTATTAAATAACATTCTACTGTAAATAGTGTGTAGTATATTTACATTTGAGTGTATGTACCTAGTGTGTAAAGAATCCAGGAGGTTTCCTCCTGGATGGTTGTTACATAAGTCACAAGGCAACTTTGTTTGCTCTTTGATGTGTGTGATGTGATGCGACAACAGCAACACTTTGCAACAGGAAACTTTCTTCAGTTTCTGTGATGATGAACGCTTTGAACACGAACTTATATATGCATGATGATAACTAGCTTTAATATTCGGGAAAGTTAATACGTACTTCCTACGCTTGTATGTATTTGCTGAAGGTAAGCTAACATTATATTATTGTTACATATTATACTTATGTACACGCAAATAATATTTTGTTTTATTGTGGAGTATATTGTATAAAAGAAAGCTGTTGTATGTAAGTATATATGGACGTGTGTGACCTTTTCAAAGACAGTTTGTAAATTGGAGCGTTGAACTCGGCACAATAATGTGGAAATCAAAGTGAAAGCATTAGAAATAAGAACTGTATTATAAATCACTGTGCGAGTGTATGTAGGTTGTTACTAGTTCAAAGACTACAAAGTTGCAGAGGTGTATTTGATATAGTGGAGTGGGTTGCTGCATTCCGCTTCGTGGAAACTGGAAAGGAATAAACATTGATGAGATATTTCTAGTTTCAAAAGACGGAGAATGAAACCTTTTTGCTCATAGAAACCGACAAAAATGGAGGTAATGAATGTGTCCTGCTTAAAAGACCATTTAGATTTGACGGAGAAATGACAGGTCAGTTAGTTTTTGCCGTAGCGACAAAATGAAATGAGCCTTGCCTTGGCTTAAGTGGAGAAAAGCTCTATATGTGTATAGGTACTCGAGAGAAGTATACAGGAAAGACGAAAGGCTCGGAGAAAAGAAAATGAATGGATAGGAGAAAATGGAATCCTGTCTTATTTCTTTCTTATGTAGCCATTACGAGCTTGGAAGGAGTAAGTAGTATTAGTAGCACAAACACCGAAATGCATACAGCACATGGTGCAGTGGGTTCGACTGACATGATTTTGGCATGAGTGAGTCAGTTTTACAGATGCAAGTGTGGCTAAGGCTCTTCCTACATACTTTGCTCATATTTTCACATAAAAGTGGATGATAGGCAAGCTAAACTAAACTGAAAAGCACTGAACTCCAGTAAACTACTATGGGTATACATAAGTATAAGTAGAATAAAGGGTCTTAAATAGTGGCAGAAAGAAAGAACTTGGTTTATATGATAAGGTAACTAAAGGATCCACGTTGTAAATGTATAGAAAGCAATCCTCCACTTATATACCTATTAGGAAAGGCAAGTAGGAGAGAGTCATGTGAAATGAAGTAGAAAAAGAAGTGAATAGGTAGCACTGGATAGGAATGAATTGCTAAGACTTTCCAAAATAGCCGCTATATACAAAATACCTTCATGTGTGTATCAACTTGAGAAGTACGAGTAGGTGAGCTGGAGAAAATGTGTGTGGGTGAACTACACACTCGGAAACTATATGTATTTTCCAACCATGTTTGTAAGGATCTTCTTATAAAAAGAATAAGACGATGAGATGAGTTTCCTCAGTCAATTACTTCAAGCAGGATTTATCTATCTTTAGGATTCAGAGCCAACCAACCGAGCCAAGACACTAGAACAGCTACTCCTCCTATCTGCATAGATACTTTACTTACATAGACACAATGTATACGCAAAAAATATAGCGTAGTAGTCACTAAGTCTACGATGGAATGCAAATTGTAGTCTCATCCGAACACATTATTGTTTTCGCCCTCTCGAGTCTCAAGATCTCCTCTACTTTCTAATACTTTAAGAGCCTTGTATAAACACTCTAGTACTCTGTAGTATGTACTTACTAGCTGGAGAGGAAAAGGAAATGTTCAGTTTGTTATACTGTAATTAGAAAATATTTCAAATAGTTGCATTATATTGTATTTATTAATGCTCTCTTGGGTTCCACACAAATATCCAAGCAATACTTATTGCCAGGATGCGATAACATGGAACATGGTAAAAATGTACTTAGGTACATTTATCCAATAAATATGAGCCAACATTACTGAACATTATCAATTGATAGAAACATGAAAAAACCAATACATAATATCTGTAATACCTACGCTTAAAAAAAGTATCTTGCATTTTAACCCGGCCCTTCACCCTGCATTAGATGGCATAATATTATTACAATGCAAACTTTGCATAAAGTAAATCATTGTAAGTGAATTGGTGACTTTTATTTTATGGCATAATGTTGTAATACAGCATTGCTTTCAAAATCTGTTCTAACATTGTTTGATGGAAACTTTATTAGTTTTTAAACATTATTTCAGATTTGCCTTGTGAACTGACAGTATACACGTGTTTACAGTTCATAAATAAAGTTGAAAGTGAAAAATAAGTAAAGAACTGGTGAGTTGTAAATAACTGGAGAGACTACTAGGACTCTATGACCATCATCATGTGTACTTACTGTTACATATAAAACTACCTAATGATGCAAGCAACTCATTTTATAATTGACTTTGTTCTTGAGCTCTGATGTGCACTTCAACTAACTTTGTATTTTGTATCACAGGCTCCTCTCTCTGACTCTCGCTTCTTTGCTCCTCTTTTGTGATAGGATGGATGGGAGTATAATTTTGTTAATGGAAACCTCAACCTCTTCCAAAACCAAAGTTACTTAGTTATTATTACTTATTAAATTAATGCGGGTTTCTGAGGTTGTTTGCTGGCAAAAGAGAGACTACGCAACAAAGATTTCCGAGATAAGTTGTTGTCGGTTCTGGTTACGCTCTTTCCTTCCTTTACTTTTACACTACTTAGTTTTCTCTTACTGCAATCCGTGTCAGCCAAAATCCTTACTCGAAATTCTACACCTCTAAAAACTAAGAAAATGATTACCTTCCTCTCTCTTATGCAACTTCGACCTGCTCCACTCTTCTCTTACGCAATTAAGTATAAGGCAAATCTTGTTTTACTTGCAGCAATTTCCATCGACAGAATCTAGATATTATGTTATATTAAATCTAAGATGTTATAGAGAGCTGTTTAAACACATTGACTTGGAGTGCAAGCAGATGTAGGTACTTATTCCGCTGCTAAACAACTGCATTTCTAAAAATAAAAATTAATCTTAATCCCTTACCTTTCAAATCATCTCTACTGTATTTTATTCAATGTTTGTATAGTAATCATATTTATCCGATGTGCCATCGTGATATTTAAAGTTCATCAACCTACCCACCTGTGTTTTGTACTTATTTTAATTGCAATGCGCAATGTCTGCAAGTCATGATTATGCATAAAAAAGAACGGAAAAGTTCAGTGTTTTACCAACATTACTTATTTCCTCTGTGGGCTATACAGCTTAATTTGTGCTCCTAGTGTGTTGAGTTGACCTATCAAAAGGATCTGGCAAAAAACTTTCAATTTGTTGCAACAGAATATTTTTAGGAATAAAATTTTAATGCGTTTTTCCGTTAGGATGGTTGTAAAAATAAGTTTTTTATGAGATAAAGAGCATTATTGTTTTTATGTAGCCAAGAGTTTGTACGTAGTAAGTAATGGTGGGGTGTAAATGCTATTAGTGAATATCTATATAGTGATCTGGATTCTGGAACAAGATCGCTATTGTCTTGGCCTTATTGTTGGTTCAGAGTTTGGGATTCCTGTGTAATTTCTATTGTTTGAACTAAAGATTCCTCTTCTGTAGATCTTCATCTATTATTAGCTATAAAACCATTTCTGTAAATGAGCTTGATGTTCAAATTCACGTTTAAGTATGCACTGCCTATTAAACGAAGACGGTGCACACTACTGGTGCCTTGCACACAATAAAATGCTGTGTGTTTTGCTCTGGCTATATATATGAAACGTGAGCGTGTGAAAGCTCATTTGTTTTGTAGTCTTTGTAGTTACGTAGAGTCTAAAGGCTAAATCTTATTCACAATAGCAATGGATGACAAGATCTGCTGAGGCTGTTTGAATTATTACTTTTCTGGGAAAACGAAGTAAAACAGAAGTTTTCCTTTCAGTTCCATCTTCAGGATTCCGGATAATTTTAGTTTGTTTGTAAGGAGACGAGTGCAGTTACCTACTCTATCTTTCCTCTTTATTCATTCGAGTTTAGTATCACAGGAAATACACAAGAGTTGACTCGAGGGTTCTTATCGTTAGATGCTTGAATCTCTTCAGTCTCCAAAGATTATACAAACATCTCAACATTGTCCCCTGCTACCAAAAGTATTTTCTAAACTCATTCTTGTCCGTTATTTGTTTAACTTATTTCCGTGTTTTATTAGTCACCAACTCGCCATTTCTATACGCATAGTCACTTATACGATGATGATATTATACGCAGGGAAGAACATGAATCACAGTAGCTACCTAACAGTCTTTAACTAAAGTTTCACCCAGTTACATAACCATTACTACATATTATATACGTTGACACATTATACTTACCTACAAATACTTCTGTACTGCCAAGATAAATTATTGCAGAATAAGTTAAATTAGGTATATGCACCTTAAACAAAGAGTAGTTTTATTGTGTTTGATCGTACCTAAACAACCAGCTGATTACCTAAATTAATGTACCTTTACTTTACCTACAGAAAGTCCATAGCTTTCTTATTAAATTTATATACCTACAATATTCTCACTCGTCATAATTCTAATTTGTTTACACGTACTTACTTCGGTATGTTCTTACCTAATATTTATGCAACATTGAAATATATTTGATTATACAACATCACTATATAGTAATTATTAGGTGTTAGGTAAATTTACTATCAAATAATATTAGGTATACTAAGAAGTGAAAAGTTAGGATGTACTTACACCTTTGATTTTGACGCTGTGCCTTAAGCTGACGTACTAGAAATAGAATTTTACGTTGTTGAATTGTTAATCTGAAGTTTGAGTAAGAGAGAACAAGAGAACAGCAGGCGGACCACGAAGTTGATAACATATTCTTCCTGTGCCTAGAACTATAGACGAACAATATGTGAATCATAATAATCCCCTCTAAGGGTATTGCAAGCAATATCATGCAAACTGCCAGGATTTGATCTGCTCAGTCAGTCCTACATTTGACCTTCTCTTCACTATAACTGTATAATGTATACTGATATGACATCTTGACTTTCTCCGCTCAACACTCCACATTCTATTTCTAAGCACTATATACACTATTTGTATGTATGTATAGCGTAAACTTTATTTTACAACTGTACCAGTAGTTTCCTACACTTGGTGATTCGTACTCTTCATCTCCTTTTCTTTTCACCAACAGTTCTATGGTTAAATAGGGATTACCTAAGAATGAAACACACATCACCATTATTTTGAAATAGTAAATTCTTTCATCGCATTATAGTAACATGACTCATTCTATGTAGCAAGATAATTATAGAACCCTAATTAGGTAGGCTACAAAATATTGTGTAAATTGAGAACCCTTGATTTGCGGTCACGAAAGTAACCGCGATGAAAAACAACTGGCGATGAATAATATTTATGCTGGTTCTAGTTCTAGGTAAAACAGACGCAGACACGATTCTTCTTCCGAAACAGCCCAGCTACTTTGGTTCACATATTTACGGGTTGTCGAAAAGTATATATTGATATTGAATACAAGGGCATACTTTAACTTTAAAGGGTAGTGTGTTGTTGTGTTGAAATTTCACACTGCAAGAGTATAGTGTAAACAGAGATATAGTTTATCAGTAGGCCAAAGTATGTTGTATACTGCTATGGAAAAGGAAGCAAGTGAGTAGTAATAGTAAACACTATCTTTAATACAGAAGGGCAGCATGTAACATAACATAAAGCATTACGAGTATGTATATATGTGTACGGTGCCGGGTTCTAGTGGATTTCGGAGGCGGAGAAGAACAAGAGGTAATAGAGGAAAGAGATAGTGGCTAACAATAAGCAGGAAGAAATGCAATAGTAGTAGAAGAACAGTCTGCCGTGCACCATTTGCACCAAACTTTCTCACACTTCTCACCATGTGAATTTGAAATGTGAATCCGTGGACGAGACTTAGAACGGGAGCGGGTTGTATGTAAGAGGAGTTGAATAGTGCTCTCATCCAATGTCTACTTTGGCCTCCTTGACTTGAGTACTGTCGTTGTCTATATTCAAATGAGTGAAAGTCAAAATAGTAGTAAGAGCGTGGCCGCAACTGCTCCCAAAACAGAACCACCAAACTTAGTCGCATTTTCACAGAAAGGAGTACTACTACTACTACCTTAGCACAATATGGAATAAGAAATCCTGAATTCCGGACAAGAAAATTTTCATATCACATTTAGTAGGAGCCTAGCGACTCTTGCTGGAGAATGGTGGTAGTGGTAGTGGCGGTGGCGGCGGTGGTAGAAGGGAAAGGATGAAAACGAAAGAGGAAAGAAAGAAAGCAATCCGTTAGAACAGTTGCACACATATAGAAAGTCAAGACTTATTCCAATCTGCAGATCCACAATCCAAATTTCTAAGTTTAGTTTCCTTTTCCCCTTCTGCTTTTCTTTGTATTATTCTTCATCGCACACTTTGCTCACTCAGACCCTTTCATAATGTAGCATAACATGTACACATTGAGATATAGCTCCTTCCTTATACTTAGTATTATGTAAGTACGTATGTATAAAAGCAGCCTGCGGAGGAAGTGAGGTCCTTATGATATGAGATCACATCAACATCAAGCAATTCAACCCGCTTCATGTATGTAGGCTACATAGTCTAGTAGTGTGTATGGATGCAGTGCTTTTGACTGGAGTTTCCTTGGTCTGTCTGCTGTGCTGTGCTGCTCTGTTGGCTGGTTTGGTTTGCATCGTCCAATTTTCTGACAAGGATGAATTATGATGACACCTAAATTTGCCAATTTTCTTATTCTTCGAAATGTTTTGCATACCGGATATGTCGTGCCTTCTGTTATGTTCTACAAGAAAGGTAATTGCATTATCTGTGTAGTTGAGTTGCACTACAATATTACACTGTTACTGCACTGTGTTTTGTGTTTATAACATGAAAGTCGTGACAGCACTCTGACAAGGTGAGCCGTGCAGTTTCCTTAACTGTCTGCATTATTCCTATACTACAATATCTACCTACATACAAACTACACACAAATTATTGTACTTTTGTTTGACTTGCCATATTATTCCTTGAAGCAATGCAATGTGATCTCCTCAAAATACAACACTCCACACATTAGTATTATTTAGGCTAAACATCTTGCTGTCTGTGCTTTTGTAGTTTAGTACGTGTTTCTTTAATGTGCGTATTCACGCAGCTGCTTACATACATAGATTGTGTTTCACTTTGGCTAAGCAATCATTTTTTTTGTATGTATGTATTGAATAAATTTACTAAGTATAGTACGGGAAGTTATTCTTGGGATTAGAACATTTTCTCGAGACTTTACTTTCATGTCTTGTATTAAAATTAGTTTGCCAACTTTCACCTTCCTTCTAGATTCTAGAAACAGCAGTAGGAGCTATACTACTGTGCTCCTCATTTTTACAAATTTAAACATCGACATGTAATTTCATTCTGATGAATTCATGGCGCAACGTACAAGGCTTTTAACACCACCAAATTTCCAGACTTGGGAAAGAATTGTAAAAATGTTCCAACGCACGAGTAGAATTCCTTGTAGAGTGCGTGTTTAAACAATTCTAAGTTAGTTTTATCGTGAATTGTAGATTATTCTGATGCATGTTGGTAGTGTGTACTTACAACAGCGACTCACTCAGTCTGTATACTGCAGTTGTATTTTCAAACGTGTAGGTGGATCTACGTAGGTGTAGAAAGTACACCTTACTTCGACATGGCATTTTGAACGAATGGGTACTTATAGATATGATATCTATTATTTATTATAGTGATATGGACTATTACTTAATTCATCTTAGTGTAAGTTGTTTGAATTTAGTGGAGAAATGAATATTTCATAACTGATTATTACAAAGCAATTTTAGTTCGGAGCAGCAGATTATTCACTTTCTTTCATTCATAATGGCATTGCTGGGAGAATTTCTGATTAATCAGGGTCTCGGATTGAGAAGCTTTCAGTAAAATGCTAGAATTATCCAAAAGTTATACAAAGCCTTCTTACACTGATTAATTTCAACGCATGGATAAACATACTAATTGCCTCCAAAATTCGTTCTCTATAATATTTCATGATAACTGTTTGCATTTGGTACAATAATGGGCAAACTACTCAAACTCTGCTATAATGGCAAACATCTCCATTTTATTCACAGTGAACATTCATTCCTTCAATGTACTACTCTTTCTCTCTCTTTCTCTCTCTCACTCTCTATCTATCAAAAGTTTCCAATAGCAAATACTTTGCGTTGGACCTACAACAGGACCTTTCGGTATACGCTTGTGTATATACTAGACTCGAGCTACCGGGTGTAGTAATTGCATGACAGTTTTCATGAAAAGTCAATAAATGCTACCTGCGTAAATTAGAATGATGCCTTGTTTGTTTTGAGTTGTAGCTTCACATTTCTCTGTAATACTTGCATTAGACCTGACTACAATAATTGCTAATTAGTTTCATTCCATCTGATCTGGGCTTGATAATTGAAGGATGGCTGCTACATTTGTAACTAAATTGACATCCTTCTATTGGCATAGTTATTCACTATCATAGTAAATAAGTAATACATTCCTGTAGGTACACGTTCAATGCTTTGGAATTGAAATTCAGTGGTAAATAGTTAATACCCATATCTTTAGTACACAATACATAAGTATATCCTATTTACCTTGTATTTCTTATATATTGCATTCTTGATATGTGTGTTTAGTTTTGGCATGCATATATATTATGCATAAATATTTTTGTATAGCTACACATTACATAAATATTTCCCATCTATATGTTCTCTATATTGAATACGTGTTGGTGCAGCATGTTGGTGAAACCGTAGCTCAGTAATTGCAGTATACGCCCTAGTTGTTGGAAAGGGATTTGAAAAGCCGCCGCAAGAAACTACAATGAAGTGATAGAGGAATGAGCGTATAGCAGTATATGACTACTAATTTTTATTAACTGCATTCTGTCACTGTAGCAGTAGGTGTGCAATGCACTTAAGCATTATAAAATTGTATCATGAACTGTTAAGAAAGCAACATAAAGTTAAAGAGACCATGTAGTGTATATATAGTGGTGAGAGTTAAGGTTAGAATTAAGTTTGGCAATGTCCTTTGTTGCGTGCGTTTTAATGTGCAGTTATAGCACAGATAGTCTCGTCTGCCTATGCTACATGTGTGTGAGTTAAAGAGCTTGCCTTGCCCATATCTAGAGATGCGGGTATAGTAGAGAAGTATCTGCGAAGAGGTGTGAAATTGCCCCATTTGTATTCAAAAATGAGTGCCAAGGCAGGCATTGTGGCTTTTATTAGCTGCATGCGGCCACAAAATAGTCCGTTCATTCCAGCTAAAAGTATACACCAAATGTAAGATTTGACTCGATTTGTCTGCAAAGCAGAAAGGAGCTCTACTTAAGAACAGGAAGAGAAAAGTGAGAGTATGTGCGTACCTATATACGCTTTGTATATGTAGAAAGGGGGGGGGGGTATTATGAGAGGACTACTACTACATACGTATAAGAAGGCTAAAGTTTAACCATGACTTTACCACTACAGTATAAAATCTGTACTTGGCTTCAGTCAGCGTCTTATATTTCCTACAATGTAAAATGTGTCCAAGAAAACAAACCTTAGCATTTTCGCAGAAGTCAAGGAAGAGAAAGCAGCATGCAGTCCAATTTACTTTCCAGGATTATAAGATGGATACTACTTGTAGTGAGTACGTAGTATATGTACGTGAGTGGCATTTGCTCTGTATTTTCACACACTACGAACTTCCACCAGCCTGCGTTTTCAACTAGCTGATTATTGTTGTGGAGAATATATTATACTATGTCTATGTAGCATTTCTTATTCTATGTAGCACACAGCTGCGAGAGGATAGACATATTATCGGTTTGGCTTAGATGGCTTAGAATGTGTTTAGAATGGCTAAAGTATGGATTTAAAGCGGTTTGTTATAGTAGGTATATGGATTTATAGTATGTTTTACGCAAATTTAAATTTACCTTGGAAATTGAGGTGCTTTCATGTCAACGAATGTTGTGCAATGGGAAATTACATGTAACGTGCTAAAGTTCCCCTTTCTGATGGTTTGCTTCTGAGGAGTTTTTCTTGTAAAAGTACACGAGAAAATCGAAAGGTTCTTCTTGATTAAAATTCTTACATAATCAAAACTCTCTTGTGCTTGGGAGTTTCCTCCGCAAATAATAAATAAACGCAAGCCTCAAGTTGCACTAAAACAACGTGTTAGTTTCAACTGGTTTGCAAGAACTTACATTTTGTAACATATGTTTCCAAAGTTTCAAAGCAAGACCAACCTATCTAATTAACAACACTCAAAAGCTTGGAAATGGAATTAACATCTGTGAAATGTGATTTGATTCATTATTAATTTTACCTGTGATCTGAGAGTGTCTAAGAAAACCTAATCGTTGAACCACACATTGAAAAACTACTACAACATGGAAATTCTGTACTAAAGCTACAATCGTGGATTGTGAAGAATTTAAAAATTCTTTCTAAGACAATTTGAATTTCAAAGGTGTTTGGAAGATGAATATCCAAACTTGTTAATTTCATTCATCTTTAAAACAATGTAGGTCAACATAAATATAATTTATAACCTTATTGTATTGTCCAAATGATTTGGAATGTGAAAGTAAATTATGTTATGTGTATGCGTGGCACACAGCATGCATAATTTTGTGCATTAATCAATCTTGAAGTATTTGTAATGTTCCCAATTATTTATTCATAACTCGTAAGTACATACTTCGGACTTAGGTACATGTAAACTACAAATAATAATAATATTAAGCTTTTAAAATGAATTAAACTGAAATTTTGTGACATGCAATTTTTAATATTATTTTAACTTCACTTTCCTGTTCTGTCAAGTGAGTGGCGAATGGGCAAATTGTTTTACTAACGTTTGCCACGCATTCCTCATCACAATTACACAACATTATTACATAGATGTTTCCTTTTTTCAAGTTTGAGATTATTTCTTTAGGTATACTTAAACACACCTAGATATACCTAAACAGGTACCTAACCTACATTATAAAATACATAGTAGTAGGTACAAACTAATATGGCTGCTGTGCATTTGTACAGATTAACGTATGGTTACTTTGAGTTATTGTTAGTAATCACTGCAATTTAAAGTCAAGCGAGAGTTTTAAACTTAAATTAAACGCAAGTCAAGGAAATATACTCTTGTTTTTCAGTGTTTATAATATTCTCAATCATGGAGAAATTCTCAGTCGCTTTCTCCGACTTTGTAGCTTTGTTTGGCAATTTTATTTGAACACGCATATTATAACAATATCATATCCTTTTAAAGGTGAAGTATTTTATGACTTCTATAGCCATTTTGAGGTGAAAACGTCTTTTCAAGGTTATCTAAGTTTATGACTATGAATGGACAAACAAAACATTGTAGCATACAAGTTGATATTAGTGGTTCAGTGAGAGGTGTATGCCTGTATAGCCACTTTAACCACATAGCAACACACTTGTCTGATAGTAGTAGGCCCAAGTTTTTGTGTGCGCACTCTTGACTCCACGGAAAAAGCAAATGACAGAAAAACTTTGCGAGTAAAGCTAACATTACAGTGTAGCATGACATGAGATAGCATGGTAAGAAATAGCATGACAGCTTTAGTTCGGTTGCTTACTCATGTCAAATCCAGTAAGGTGAGACTTTATGTTATTAGCTGTAGTGTTTAGTTTAGTGTAATGTAAAGCTATGTATGTTCAAGTAAAGTGTATACTGGGAACGAAGAAAGTATTACGTAGTACAAGTAGATGGTGAATACATTGGTAGTTGTAACGTAACCGTATAACTAGACTGGAGGAATAGATTACCGATTTAACTGACGTCAGTACAACAGTAGTATAAGTACTAGTGCGGATTCAGGATTCCAGCAATTGCTTGCTAGTTGCTAATAGTTTTTCTAAGGAACACCACAACATAATCGGACCTTTCTACTTGGTCTTGTTACATTGTTAGTACACCCATATAAAAGTAAACACCTTTACTTTATACTTTCCCTTCTATAAATTTCCCATACCTATTATGTGGAGTATTTAGGTCGTTGGAATTTGAATGCTACTATGTATACTAGGCTGTATCTAGCGGCAGGGCACTTGCAGGGCGATTTGTATACTTTTCAGGTTAATTTTTGCATAATTTAGCAAAAAAATTTCGCTCTTCGCGCGAAAATAGTCATTTATAATAACATTTTTACCTTGGTGCCCCCCCCCCCGAATCTAAATCCTAGATACGGCCTTGTATGTATACATGTATAGAATATATACTACACTACTGACTATATGCAGGACATAACTCACATATAAATAGGTGCCTTATTACTTTGTACGTTGTACGTACACACACACTGTTTGTACTTTGTCAAACATTGTAAAAAGTTGGAATTTGTACACAACCCGTGCCATGGATTGTTCCCCAAATAAATGTTCGGGTGTTGTAGAACCGTTTTAGTTTGTGTAATGCGCGTTAGCTGGTTTTGTCCAATCTATACTACAGGTATTATGTAGGTAAAGTAGGTATGTATGTACAGCGTGGGTAATTGGGTTATATGCATATAGTAAGTTTTTAGACTGGTATAATATAGAGTAGGTGAATGTTTGTGTGTAGGATTTGTTGTTAGGTTGTGTATGTTAGCTTGGCACAGTCGTGGTCGTAGATAGCCCTCGTAGTTGACTTCATTTCAATTCATTTCTCCGGTTCTGTGTTCAATTCACTCATATACTCTTATTATATAGCTGACTTAGGAAACATGCGAACTGTTAATTGAGTTCTGTCCACTCGCAAAAATCCAATTTTTATCCAGCGCGTCAGACACACACAAGCTTTTAGTTAGCCTGGGGAAAGTCATAATTATACCGAATTTTCCCTTTACTCAAATGCAATCAAACCACAAACGAAATTTCATTGTCTTATTTATATTACTGATTAAAGTTTTTGCATCCGATGCTTGAATACCTATGTATGTATTTATGTGTGCTTATAATCGCTAGATTGCATACACATAAATATTATTGCTCGCTTAGTTACAAGCTATCAGATTCTCTTTTGCTAAAAGAAAACAACTTTGAATGCTAAAGTAATTTAAATGCTTTGTTCCAATAATCTTTTCATAACCTGTACGGAACAAAAACAGACGCGTGACCAACTGTTTTTCACACTAAGTATAAGTTTATAGAAAATAATTTTTGTATATACGCATGAGAGTAGGTACTTCTACAGGACAGGATAGCTTTCATTGATTTAGGTTTATACAGTTGTGCTTTTGTACAGGTAGGTATGGCAAGTTACGCTTAAGTTACGTCTACTTACCAAGGTATTTTTTCTCAGTCCCTAGAACTGCCTATTATCGTTAGCCCCATAATTTCTTGAGACCCATGCAATGCATGCCGCCAATTATATATCCTCATAAAGAATTTTTATGTTGCGGAGAGTATCGCATTACTTGTATGTTTTGACTTTCTCGCATTCAGCAGAGAATTGATGAGTAGAACCTAAACACTTAACTTATGTTGTTAACACTAAAATCAGCACACATGCTCAACATTAAAAATCGTATTTATATTAGTCGCTTTTGTTGCAAGGAGAACAATACGGTTTACACCCGACAGGAAAAGACGTGAATAAGGTAAATGGACATGAATAGCCTACTTTTCCCTTTACAAACATACACATTACTTTGCTACCCACTGCGAGATTGTATGTAGGTATGAAGGTTGACAGGTATACTATATTGACATGAGTACTTGAACATTTCTTTTTCCCAACTATGCAAATACACTTACACGTACGTGTAAAAACCATTCTGATTTAGGAAGTGTGGGCGTAGCTCTTTTGCATGTGAAACCTACGGCGTTGAAAATTGTTGAAATTACTTGTATTATACAAGACATACCTATGCAATATAATATGGGCTCGTGTGTGTAAGTGGATAGGAGCACTTACTGAATATTGCTCTAGACCGAATGAAGGAGAGATGGATCGTGCCAATGAAGAAAGAAAGAAAGCAAACCCGAAATTATCGATCTTAATCTATCAAGTAAGGACATTGCATAGTAATACACATATTAATATACACACAATAATAGTGACTGTACGATCAAATAAAGTTTGTGAGGTCGTTTTTATTATTTTATTTTCAGTTCTCATGGGGCAATCACTTTGAATATTTTTACATAATGTACAAGCAAAGGTATCAAGAGCAAGAGTAAAACCCCATTTAAAAGCCATAAGGCCACCACGAAACCACGATTATACCACGACTTTTCAAGTAAACTAAAAAAGATAAACCTACATTCACCACGTTACAAACATACACCAAGAAAAAAGTGTTTTTGTATATACGCGTGTATTCGTACCATATATAATGAATGAATGAATCAGAATAAGAAAACAGGAAAATGTGCAGAATTTTCTTATTAAACTGTGCTTAATATCAATTATGTATGAAAGGCTCATATTTAATACTCATGGCGCCTCTGCTTTTTCTCAGTCTACACCTACGAACGGGCCCAACTTACGTATTTCCTCTTGTGTCCGTGCTAAAGCCCTTTACTTCCCTTTCTTTATGTTTTCTTTTTCTTTCGGGCAACAGGCAAGCCAAGAGGGAGGGTTTACAAGATTGTGTGCCGTTATGTATAAATGGTCTTCAAGTTATAATATTATCTTACAGTATGTACATACTTAATACACACACTTACACTACTGATGTAAACGACAGTCTAACTGTAGTACACACTCCACACACCCAAGAAGTGTCTTATAGCTTGCTCCAACTCAACTGTAACGAGAAAATGTTCCGAAAGAGTGCTAAACTTTTCCTTCCTTATTTTCATCTTTCTTTCTTTGCAACCAGAGCTGCGTTTATAGAAGGGGGCGAAAAAACTAATCTATTCTGGCGGACAAGTCTTAGGAAAAGTTGGGTAATTCAACTTTGTTCAGCAGCAAAAGATAGATAAACTTTAAACTATTTGCCAAAAGCATTTATTGCACTGTCTCTCTTGTATAATGCTTTACAAATATAATGAAGGCAACAGCATAAAGTGTTAAATGTACTGTTACAAGTTGGATGGGTAGTGTAAAATCACAAAATTCTATACAAAGTACGGTATAAGGTGTATAAGTCGATATAGGTATGTATTTATTAAGGTATTTACTTAGACATGCAAAACTGTGAGTCAATTATCTACACACACAGTCAGTTACAAGAATGTAAAACTATAGAAAACTTGTTAATCGGATTCCCCTTGGTTTTCATTCGGGTTCTTTCCATTTCATGACAATAATATTCTTTGAGTAATTAAAGCATAATATTATTTCTGTCTCTGTCCCCTGCTCTGTATAACCTCTAATTCAGAAAGACAAGCGTTTAAATAATAAACCTGAAGTCTGTATTCTGGATGTTAGTAGTATATTGATGAGGAATATACTTGGGCC
Organism: Pogonognathellus longicornis; assembly: GCA_034694085.1. NCBI lineage: Eukaryota > Metazoa > Arthropoda > Collembola > Entomobryomorpha > Tomoceridae > Pogonognathellus > Pogonognathellus longicornis. The sequence goes on from JAQFYB010000035.1 coordinate 25,825, forward strand.
ATATACAACCAGCATAAATACTTATCTCCCGCTGTTTCTGATATTTTATGTAGCATTCGTTTCCACACAGTAGAATTTTATGTTTGGTTTCATCAAAGTCTAGAAGGAATGAATTGTCATTATAGCACGATGACACAATGACACCGGTTCAATTCACGTTTATAATAACAGGTCATAATAAAGTTCTCAACTTTATATTCGGAGTGAAAAAGGAATTTAAACTATTAATACCATAGGCTGAACGTAATTATGTATTCATAGGCGATTCTAATCTTTCCCACAAAGCATTCAACAGAATTGTATATTCCTTTCCAGCGTACAGAATCTGATTAGTTGAACAGTGCCACATTTGACGGTTTTCACTATCGGAACCTATTTATACTAATAATATGAATCTTTAATTCCTCCAAGACGGAAATAGGAACGCACTGAAAAACTCTGTTCCTTTACCCTTTCAATTAAGGTGGGGAAATTGAAGTTGTAAATTGGTTTGAAATGTTAACTACATTCATATAGGCATATACGACTTGATGCATACAACAAGATGGTACCTGCTATATGGGTAAAGTAATATACTGAACTGTGTAAAAAGCAGGGACGGAAACCACCCGAAGTTCATTGAGTGGCTTTGGCTTATAGGTACGTGATTGTTAGCTAGTCATTTGCAAATGCTGAAGTTAGTTCGGGTTTCTATTTACGATTACGGTGATATTTGTGATAGGAGGGCAAGACGACTCATAGAAATACTTGGAATTTAATGAGGCAGTCAAGCCCACAGAGAAACTGTGCTGTCTACTTATGTAGAAATAGTATGTTGACAATACAGCTAAAGGCATGAAGGAAGCACAAGGCGTTTGTTACTCTGTTGCCTGCCATGTAGTGTGGCATGGCATGCTTCACCATCCAAAAAGCATTGCATGTGTGTTGTGTATGTATACACTTGATATTTGTACAGCGTAGCTGGACACAGACACGAGAGCTACACGACTACGTTTCATATGCATTGCTGTGTCACGATTTCAAATGTAAGAATGGTCGAGCAAGTACAAAGTATGGAAAGCTGGCTAAACTGTAGGGAACAAGAGACAGAGAGCAAAAAGCAAGTAACGCTTTTGAAAAGAAACTGGTCTGAAGTCTCAATGCTCCTACTACATTGTACATATAAAGACGAAGAGACGAAAGAACAGACGTTTTCAAAGTTCACTTTAGAACAGAGGCAAAAGGAAAAGCTTGGGGAGAGCTTGTAAAGCAAAGAGAGGAAAACCAAACTACCTTATTCCTATGCTTTTGCTTAGCTTGGCTATACACAACGACAAGCAAAGCAAGGGAAACGAAGGGAAAGCAAACCAGCATTGAATTGTATTGCATTGCGCATGGAGTAGTACCCTGATAGTAAAGTAACCTTTTCCCGTATGCCGTCTCCTTACCCACTTCCAGTCATATATGAGTTTTCTCCAGTTGAACAGACCATGCGATTTCATCCAACACATTGTACATTGCATGCCGTTCGTACAGAACATTACCCGCTTTTTCCTCATTTCACGTCTATCTGTACAATTTCACCAACACAAAGTCCAATTGAACTGTACTCATAGTCGAGTCGAGTCCCAGTGCCAGCTTGAGCACAATATACACAAACTGAACGGAATGTTCAACGTTGAATTGCATTGTGTTTGAGAGAACGTATGCCTTGTCTCTCACTCACTCAATGTGTTGTGTTAGTAGTTGGTGTTGTCCCGGCCCATTGAGTTTCTTCGATTACTTTCCTAAGCTGTAACGACAACACAACTAATTACAAATCTAAGACAGACTTTTTATGAAAATCAACCGACAGGGGAGAATTAACTTTTTCTCCACGGAATATTTAGTAAGTGAACCTCCTGAGTATCACCACCACCGTATACCGTAGCGTATATAAGTACGGGTGGAGGTTATTACTTCTACACATTGTTATTACACTCGTCTGTGTAATTCCCTACACGTATACAAACAAATACATTCACCAATTGATACTAAGACAAAAACAGAACGTACGTATAATAGTACAGAGTACAGTAGTACTAGCTATTAGTGAAAGTGAAGTTTGGAGCGTACGAAAAAAATTGGAGACGGTGGTGGTTCTGGTTACAGCAAGCAATTTTTTATTAAGATAGTAAAGTCACGGTAGTTAACACACTAGCCATGATTGTATCTTGTAAAACTTGTATATATTCTGCGTACTTTTGCTCTTAGGCAATAATGTTACACTTGCTGCACAATACACAGGCAATTCCTCAAGCTCAAATAAAGTTTACCCTGGATTTATTTTAAATTGAAGTAAACTTCAGCTGAAACTGTTGGATAGAATAATGTGGTGTGCTACCGCATTGTTTTAAGCAAAACTTCTTTGTGAATTGACTTGGTCGGCTGTGGCTGTGTGACTTTTGTACATAGGCTCTCTTGCTTTATTTCATGTTGGAGAGTTCACTTGGATGGTTCTCTGGGATTCCTCACTCGGACTACAAATTCCTTAACATGAGCATGGTTGATACACTCTGCATATTTTCATCATGTATCATTGTTGCGGCATATCATGAGATTCTGGCCAGTACGTAACGTAACCTAACGTAACGTACATAACTACTGAGAGAAACTTCATTTACTGATGTTCTACATGAAAATGTGAAATCATGCTTCAACTATATTTTACACAGAAAAGGAGGAAATTCACCAATCCAGTAAAATATATGCTTAATCCATCCATTCATCCTTAAACTAAGGGTGTGCTCTGTTTTGGAGCACAAAGCCTACATGAGGATGAGTCTGTCGTACCACATGTCCATTTGTGCACGAAAATCTCCATTCAATGCAAGAGAGCCGATACACAACAGATTGTAGCGGCGAGTGAGTGAGCCGTGATTCCATGTGTGTAAGTTTCACTTATATACTACTACACTACATAATAATATGTTTGTACGTGTTATTATCTGCCTATCTATCTATCAATGCATTAATCTCCTGTTTGCCATTTTAATACATCATTCCTGTAATTCTAGATACATTATTACTACATGCACGGATTTTGCATATTATCTTGCCTCCTCCCATTGTCAGTAGATGTAGAGCGCTAGATTGTATCTAGAACAATATGAGACTGCACGTTAATAGCTTTAAGTGTTTATCATCTCTGTGTATTTAATATATACATTCTGCAGGATGCATTTGTTGTATTCAATACAAGCTTTTATCTAGATTATACAGAGATGCCAACGTTTACTACACTAAGTAAGGCAAGGCACGCGGTGTAGACTAAGATTATAGTAGATTTATTACCCGGGGCTTTAAGTCTAAAAGAAGAGGGCTCCCAATCTAAGCTTGTTTGCTTCCCTTCAATTTAGAATGTAGATTCCCAGTACAGATACCAAAGGCTTTCCTTTTCAAACTCATTTTCATTTCGTTTCATTGTGGATTTACAGTTTGATTTTGATTGGCATCATTTGGCCTAATGTACGTTGCGATATGATGTGATGCGGCATCATTATGTTATTTATGGATTGTTTTAAACGAACCAGACTCTTACTACACTAGAATAAGTATCATGTTCTAATAACAAAATACAACGCACACAGTCATCCAGTCTCAAAGTACTAACACTGATACAACTACAACAAACTATAGTTAAAGGTAGTTTGTATTTACTTTTTGTCTATTCGTTGTAATGGTATCTGCAGTACCTTCGTTACTCTTTGAGTTGTATATGGGCAACTACCATGTAAGCACACAGAGATTCTGTTTTGACTGCACGGATTTTATTTCATGAAATTCGTAACGAATGGAAATGTATACTGATCTAAATTAGTAGAGGCATATAATTTGCTTTAAATGGGGATTTCTGGTGATTTGATACATGTACTATAGTTTGTCAAGGATATAGTATAACTTAAATTAGGTAGGTAGCGGGTACTACGGTAGGTACCTAATATAAGTAACAATACACTAGCTGGTAACAAAGATTCCTATTTTGTCCAATTACTTTCTGCAAATGTAATTCTAGAAGTATTACATGTACCTACAGACTGTTGATATTATACGTATGTATAACAAAGAAGGGAAATGTTAATATATTAATACATACGAAAACTAGTTGTGGAGATCATTAGTAAAATTTGTTATGTGCGTTGGTCTTGAAGCAGGCTGTGTTTGAAACTCCGGAAATCATATTATAAATTTTAATACGAAAACAGCATTGTGTCACATCATGTTGTTAACTGACATGTTTATCATGAATGCATAGACTCACGTGTATCCTTTTCTATATACATAGTACTGCACAGATATGAGAACTGAATTCGTCAGCTTCTCCTATGTAGTAGTACATATCGGAAAGTGAAAGAAAAAGAGAAGAAAAGAGACGCTTCCCCTTCAGTTGAATGATTTCACTCTTATTCCAGTGTGTTTCAGTTCTATTTCCCTCTTTTTGGAGACTTCTCCTTTCCTTTCTCTTCCTTCCCGTTGAAGAATTTTTTCTAAAGAATTCCCAGAAGAAAAACAGTAATTGGCTTGTGTGACGAACGTCTTGAGTTATTGATGGTCTATGTAGGTCTAGTAGCATTATACAATGCAACACTACTTGGGTTGTTCTAGTATACTTACGTACCATTACATTACGATGAGTTGAGTACCTCTCTGCTAGTATTTGTAGTAGCAGTACCTACCATATCGCCTCCTAAGAGTCAGACTTTAAGAGTTAGATGTTGTGGATATAGAAGGTGCACTTTCTCGCTCTCTCTCTCTCTATCTCTCTCGCTCTCTCCACGTCAAACCAAAATTGAGTCTGGAGCACAAAGGGAATGTAGCCAAAGCAAAGAGCAACACCACATAATAATACTGCAGTTCACAACACCTACTACTACATGCCAGCAAGTTATCATTGGATTTTATTCCAGTGGCTATGTTGCGATGTCAGTATGTATCCATATGTGTGTACGTGCGGCTTGCCAACACAGTTTTCCGCATGTATGGTCATCAGATGTAACTACAACTGTATACCAAAACATATTGTATTTATAGTTACAGATGTCTGCACACTCCCGTCACTTTCAGCACACAGTTATTATTATGTTAAGGAAAATCCCCTTGGAAAGTACACAGTTGCGTACAGTACAGGTATGAACTTCACTATCCTATCCTGTCCAGGACATAATGCAGCTAACAAATATTTTGTTGTGGATTTATTTATGTCTTTGTATACAATTCTCAAATAGGGAAGTGCAGCTAATATTTTATTATGGATCCAATGTGCAAACTGCAAAAACTCCGCTAAACCCTCGGGTTATGTATGGACGTAAGCTGATTATACTACACTTGCTTACTTTTCTTATTAAGAGCATTAATGCAAATAAGTCTCTTACTCATACAAACACCGGTTCCTCCCGGTTCGTTCGTTTCAGTAACTGTATAATATTTTAATATCTCGTTTATTCTTTAGTATAGGCTCTCGAGTACTTTCTCCATTTCTTTTAAGCTTTAAAAAAATCATGTGTACTATGCATGTAGTTGCAATATACTCCTTTTTACTAAAAGCACACTTTGTAGGCAATTTAGTGTTTAGTTAGGCCCTCAGGGAGGATTATCTACATGGGTATAGTCGGATCGTATTGTGCTGCATCAAAATTTTTGATTTACAATATGTCATTGAATTGAACACTAGACTGTATGATGGTTTAATAATTGCAGGGGAATTGAATTGCATACACGTATTTATCTCTTTTGGCCCACAGTTCACGAGCTTTTTAAGGACTATTACTGGTAGTACAGGAAAGCTAAACGAAATGCAAACAAAATTTAATCCTTCCATTGAATTCTCATGCTTCATATTACTGCTAATACGTCTGAAAGGAATCACATCGTTCACCCTCCTCCTCGCACTTTAGATACAAGATTGATAGGGAGTAAAAGACTCGTTATGTTTTGAGCAAGTGCAATTGAATAAATCGAATTCTTTTCTGATTCGAGAGCATCCCATTTGCACAAAAATGAATAAGTAAAATAAGAATAATGGATTGGGGGAACCAATCTTGTAATAGGGAAAACATCATTTCGACTTTCCCAATCTTATGTCATAACTCTTCTATAGAACGTTGAATGTAAAATCCCATAACACGTTTATATGTTTATTATACGAGGTATTAACAGTACCTACATTCTTTTCAAAATACCAAGTCTAGTACTGTACAAGTTAGACTCAAATTCGGGTATAAAATGAAGGCTGCATTTGCTGGTTTGTTTTCTTATGTACTAGCTTGTTACGTCATAATGGGAACGGTTGTTCATTTATATGCATATACTGATATGTACATTCATCTCAATAATATTTTGGGTTTTGCAAAATAACAACTTAAAAATATCATACTTTGAGTTGCTAACTTTGCAGCAATCACATATACAGATAGTACAATACAACTCGGTTTGTATGTACCTAGGTTAATTAACAACGAGCTCAATGTTTATTATTTAGGTGTGTCAAAATGTAAACAAAAGTACAGTAGGTATATTATTGATTTCTATTGAAAACAGTGTATTGACGAAATAGCCAATGTGTAGGTACATTGGGGCAGACAGACCGACAAATTTAACATAATATTCAAATAACAATTGCTAGTCGCCACTATAATAATGAGGTCCTCCTTTCCCTAGTTAGTAGATTGTCAAGCTAATGAAGGTTGTGTGAATGTTTTAGCTTATAGCAGATAAGAATACCTCCACATTTGACATGTCCCGTTCTTAAGTCATTCTGTATGTACATTATCTTGCAATTTTCAATTGCTTATATATACGTCCTGTAGGGGTTCCTGTCAAAATTCGCAAACAAATATGGACATCAATGAGTTCGATCATCAAATAGTTCCATGGGACATGCTATAGTGGATAAGGGTCACGATTCATTATTCAGAAAGAGATACCTCTATTTGCAATTGATTTCTAGTTAAGTGTGAACGTTTCGATATTTTATTCTTTGGTACCTAAATGGTTTTAAGTAAACATCCCTGATTCATACGTGCGGCTTAAAGTGACATAAGTAAACTTGAGTTATCGAATGATTTCAAATCAGACCTTATCTTGTTTCAGTTCTTAGAACGTGCAAACTATTGATAGTGATGACTGATGATGCATGCGGTCTTCATTTCATTAATAGAATAGGGTTTGTAATAATACGTATCTGTTTTCTCAGTATTCCGAGTCTGCTAATGCTTAATTAATGGGAATGAATGAAAGTTGATATTATTTGAACAAAGATTTGTTTGAAGGGTACATTTCAAAGACTAAAACAACAAGATTTAATACTCCACCACAATATAGTGAAAGAATAATATTGAGTATTACTCTATGTGCTATGCTATCATATATAAATGGTAATATTAGTAGTAGGTACATACAGCTATAATATATTGATAGTGTTGTCGCTTCAACAAATAAGACGACCGTGTTCCCGAACTGAGCTGCCTGGAAGCAACTTGAAACAAGTTCCGTCTTCTTTATGTTCTCCCCCTCTCCATAAAGTCAATTGCCAACCTTTTAACCTAATTAAAAGGCACTTAAATTGCTTTGGCATGGGAAGGAAACCAGGGAAAACTCGGGTTGTCTGAACTGTGTGTCCTGAGGAGTCGAATCGGTGTCAACTATTCTGTGTTTATGTTTGCTAAAAGAGTTAAGTAAATTAAGACCAAATTGGCTTTCTGAATGATTGATATTGCAAGATATGAAAAGGCAAGGCTATCCATCAGTACAATAGTGGAAAAGCCGAAATGAATCATCCATAGGCACTAGTACTGTCAAGGTGTATGGAATTGGAAAGCCTTGATTCAAATTGAAGCATACAGTGTAGTATCTGTACAAACAACTCTCTCATCCAAACCCAAAAACGGCAAAGACTCTTGTATTAAAGGCAAAACTCTCATGCCTTTAATACAATAGAGTAGCAACACAACACATTCCTATTCCAAGCAGAAACTGCGAGATTTCTTGGAAATCTAACTACTTTTATGCTTCACTTGGAAACGTGTGTTTCATACGTTCAATAAGTATGCCGGTAATAGCTCCGGTAAAGGATATAAGATTTTCTTTCGTGTATGTGACGTAAATTGTTGTAAAATGAACAGCAACACGTGAATCAATTAAGTAGCTGGTATAAAATTTGCTCTGTATTTGGAACCTAAGGCACTTGGCACCTTGGCTTTCAGTGGAGAAAAAGAGAGGGAAAACACATTCGATTGGGTACTTATATATACAGAAGGGTGATAATAGATATTTTACTCAATTTTGGTATGGCTTGAAAGGATAGACGCCATCATTTGATATTCATGAAACTTTCAACAAAGCTCGTAGACTGATCACGAGCAATTAAAGAAATTATCATAGTGATTTTTATAAAAAGTTGTATAAAAAGAAAGACATTCTTCTGAAGTTCAGGACACATCCCCGATGGACTTTTTAGGGTTTGACTACCCCAAAGAAAGTTATGAATATGTTAACACTCCTACGTTTAAAAACGATGGGGAAAATATAAATAATATCAAGTCTATTCATTGAATAGGTCGCTTTGAATAAAAATTAATTTTATAAGTGAGTAAAGTATCTATTATCACCCTTTAGTTAGTACGGTAGTTAGTTGAAAGCAACTCATAATCAGTTCATTCAATATTTTGAAGCTTTTGCCAACTTACAACGATTAGGCACTGTAATATCCGGCACCCAAAATAAATTAAGCTATAGGGAAATCTTTCATTATCGTATACTAGTATGTGTTATTACGTGTAGGTAGGTATTAGTATAGGTTTTAAGGAGTTGGGTAGTAGTACTGTGTTATGTACATAATAGTCCATATTAGTAAGTAGGGAGGTTAGGTGCTTATGTTTTCGTATTGCCAATTTCCACTCCATTTAGCAAACTATTTCACTAACACGTACAACTAAACAAGAAACTGTCTAGTATAGGTATTTCATTTGTCGGCTTGTGTAGAAAGTAGGTGCCTTTTCCATGGCTGTTTGTAAAGGAAAGGCTAATAATAAAATAAAACAGTCAATCGAAAACGCTCAATACAATTGAGCAGTAGTACAAACGCAGGAGAAATCGACTTGTAATGATGATAAAATGATTTATGCCACACACATTGCACACACACTTAATTCAATACGTAATCAAATAAAAGGTTACACTTTACGCTTAGGCCTACCTATTACGTCCAATATGGCAACTGTTTTGTTCTCTCTACCATTTACAACTACTATATACGAGTATTTTACTGGCAAGCTTTCAAACACCCACATTGAATTGCCTTTTAAAGTGTACTCTTCCTATGTGCATATAGACCAACAGTCACAGTATTATTTATACATATATTCTGATTGTAGCGCTTAAGCTACATGTTTTGTTTATTATTAGCTCTTTAATGGATATACCTTTGTAATGGCAGTAATAAGTACTTGCAAAGTGTGTGTTCAAGAACGATATTTAACTTCTTTTGCATGCTGCCTTCTAAACAAACACTTTTCACTTGACATGCATAATCGACCGTGGAAAACGATTGTTGTGTAGTACTCAGAGTTTCGCTTTACTCGACTATAGAGGTACAATACATGACTACTCTGTATCTAGGCCAAACACTAATTTTATTTCTATAGTCAGTCGAATCGACTGTCGCCAGTTTGGAAAACAATTATTTACGAATGCATCACAAAATACAATATGCGGACAGATATTTATTGTTATCCGTTTGTATGGCCGAATGCAAATAGTATCGTGAAATGAAGGTATGTATATATTTATATAGTTGTGTTGGTTATGTTGGACAACAAAATAATAGCGGTAAAGACAAGTGTCACTTAACCGAATAGGTACATAGTACTACATACATATTCCCTATGCACACTTTAGATTACGAGACAGAATTTCGTGACAGAAATGCGTTTAAATTACAATGCCTATACAGATACACGCATGTTGATGCAGTTTGATGAGTGATTGTAATTGAGCGATGTTTATTGTATATGGAAATTGATATTAAGGCATCAATTGGTGTAGATAATGGATTTCCAGTATTAATGCAGCAGTAATTTGCATGAACAACAGTATGCATACATTTGAGACTGCGGAATTCTATGGAGAATGGCAAAAATTATGTTTGATCCTTTGTATGCAGAACGGGAAGGAGTGTGGTAGTTTCTTTGTGATACTCTTTGGTAGCTTACCTTGTAAATACAGTAATATCGTACACAATTCCTGATGTGAAACTGGAGGTTGCTTTATACGAAAATTGGGCATCCTTTGTGTATTGTACGTATCAAGAATGCAGAGAGAAATTCCTGCTTAGAATTTCGCTACTAAAAGATGCACAAAGCTGATTTGATGTGTGCGTCTCGTTTTCTTGTCTATGTACATATGTGGTTGCTGTGCTATAAGCATTAACAAGATGAAAATGCAGCTGAAAACGTCTAGTGAAATAAAAGTGTATTGTAGGAGTTGCAAGTTCCCGTCTGGGACTATCGTTAGTGATTCTTATCATGCTGAAGGTAAATTGATCTCGTTAAGTGGGAGTCCTTTGCGGAATTTGCTTTTCTCAACTCAGCTCCTTTCTGCTCTTTCCTCTCTTTGCGTCTTGCCAACAAAGTCCTTCATTCTTCGGTTTTCTTTTCTTGTCATACGCCTTTCTCTCTCTCTCTCTCTCTCTTATGTATCGCAATCATAGTAGTCAGAGTCACAAGTAAGCAGAGGGTTAGTTGATTCATTGTGAGTTTTGTACCCCGTTCGTTCCATGCCTGCTTTCGCTTGTTCTCCGCTAGTTTAGTTAAGCCTTCCAGATTTGATGCATTTCTTCGGTTACACAATTCATACTGCACAACACAATAGCTATATATGTATACTCACAATATTATATTCTAGCAAACACAGGAAAACTATTGGACAACTACCCACATCCAATGATTTTTCCTTCGTTTTATGTAAGTCCTTACCACTGTGCTCCATCCAACAGTAGTACAAATAAAACTACGTGCTAGGCACACAATCTAATAATAATACATGTAGGTAATAAAGAGAAAAATCTCAAATTCACATTTACTTTTTATTAACTAGAGATTTAGCTTTGTGTGCAACGAAATTGGTAGCAGAGTGCAGATTGCAGTGTTCATGGCTCAAGTTACAAAAAAAGACGAGAGATTCTTATTTGTAGGTACTATAATATGTATTACTAGTTTATAGGTATGACTCTTGTTTCGTGTCCGTTGAGGTCTGTTATGAAATAGAGAATAGTCCCAATAGCTTGTTTAGTTCTTGTAGTTCAGGGTCCCTTAGTAATACCACACTACAAGCAACTTGTTTTAATATCCTTTTTTGTCAATGATACTTACATTTTTATACGAGGATATCTTGAAACATACATGAGCTTGTATTACACTACTCATCTATACACAAATACACAATATCAAAAGACAAGAAAAGCGGCAGAGATACAAGAAGTGTGTACTTGTGTTACGTATCAAAACCGAAATCCCGAATCCGACGAAATACCAGTTTACACTAAAAGGAAACATACTGTGCCGAACTGTTGTCAAAGTCTAATTCTGGTTTTCTTTATCTGTTTATGATCTTAGGAACTATACATGTCTTTTTCCAGTATACATGTATAGTAAGTTGCATCAGCAGTCTAGTAAGTATCTTCTGTGAGAAAAAGAGACAGTACATTTATATATACTATTGAATTACTTTGCTCTTTCTCCCCTTGATACATTCTTGTTGGCTTTAGCATAGTTGGGCTGCGGAATGGAAACTACTTCTGTAGTATGTGTGATGCCTTGACAAAGAAAGCTAAGACAAGGCCAGGCCAGGCAAGGCAACTAAATTCACGAAATACAGATGCAACAACACAACACAATGGAGAATAAATGATATGATGAACCACCACTACCGAACAAGACCAAAGTAGCAATATTACAGCACTATCGTCAAGGAAAATAGAGTGGGGGCTTTATTATGTTACTATTACTCATATACTTACTCGTATACACAAACTACCTATGTGTATGTGTGTGTGTAACTTTCATAGTAGTATAGAGTAGTGCAAGGAGTTGTGTTGTGTTTTGTAACGAAGTTTATTTGAGTTTTCTCATATAAATTATAAAGAAACAGATAAGAAAGAAAATACTTGACATTATTAGCTTTCTCATTTCTTCTCACATTCCAGCAGCTGGTTTGGGTTGTTCTTATGATTGTGTTTCGGGCTCCATTCCGCAGACAGTTTCAACGGAGTATGAATGCGTGTGTGTGTGTTCAGTTTACAGAGCAGTAGTGCCATGTATCTGATTGTATTGTGTACATACTGAGCTATTATAATAGACGTATAAATGGAGATGAAGAAAGAGTGTAGGGAGTTTGATGTACTTTGAAGTAATGCTGTGTATGTATAGTGTGGGATGTGATGGTATGTATGTAATGTGTATCTCTCAACTTACTCCTTGCACTTTTCCTCGAAGCGGCCACTTATTCGGGCACTTATGGCGGTGCTCCCTCTTTTACACGCTACACGTATATCTTAACGACTTATAACCTCCGTTCTATTTACATAAACTGATTCTGTTTCTTCATTCTGCAGAAATAGCGTCACGGAAATGGTACTATAAAGAATTTAATTAAGTGGCAATAGACAAGAATGCAGAATGGAGTTTTCTCCAGATGAACATTTTGTTAGGACTGATAAAGGATTTGCAGTTACATCATAAGTCAAATAAACTAGATTGGCCATGAAGTTTTAATTTTACGCAAATATCACATCAGGGAGAAAATAAAAAAAGTTTTTCCAGTTGTTTTAGGTCAGGGATTTCTCTTTCCAGTAATTTCAGCTACAAAACTATTCACCACTTTCAACTAAATGCTTGCAATTCGCGCATTCAATTGTAAATATTATATGAGCAATGTGTCTTTCTTAACTTCATTTATTAGCACACTCCACGCTTCTGGGATGAAGAAAAATTGCTGTAGCAATTTCTTACATAAACCCACAGCTACTTAAAATTACTTAAATGCACTCTTGAAACTTAAATATGTTCCTTAAAATATTATTTCTTCTCCAACATTTGTTCAACGCTTTTATCAATGGCATAGTTAACATAAAATATAACAGCTCTAGGTATATCTCTACAGTCTATATAATATGTATGTACAATTGTGTCCACGTGCCCCTGAGTCGTTTGTATTTGCGATAGCATCATGCGTTTAGTATCTTGATTTGCAATCTTGACAAACTCAGACTTGGCTCTCGTATCATAACAAAATATGTGCCAACTTTACATTGCCATTCTCACCCAGCGTTTGTGTATTACATAGTACGTACTTATACATTTATTTTATGTTTGTGTATGCATGTGTATTAATGTGCGTGCCATAAATTTAGCTTGTTTGAAGTTAAGACAGGAAGTGAACTTGCTAATAGTTGCTTTCCATGTTTTACAAACTAACAGCGTCCATCAAACAATCATCTCGTACCCACTTCAAAATATGCAAATCAGATGTCAATAATGTAATGGATGTTGTTTTGAGAAATATTAGAATAAACAATTGATCTCAGGCATCGTATCGATTTTAGTTTCCATAATTGCTGTTTAAGAAAATTGTTTTGTTTTGTAAAAGCTTTGCTTTGCTTTGTAAGAGTTATGAATTTTAAATAGAGAGTTGGAGACTGATATTATCTTTCATTGCTTAAATAAAATACTAGTATTATACCTGGGTCTTTTTCCCTTTTGTTCCATGATCAATGAATCAATTTATTGTAGTCTGCAATCAGACGAAAACAAACATTAGAGGATCACCTTGACCATGAACACTACCCTGCACAAGTAACAGAAACGTTTTGGAAAAACAAGTACTAGGTAAGGATTAAAACCCGGAACTTGCACTTTAAAATGGAGTCGGCCTTAATTGAATTAGACATGAATTAATTATTATAATTACCTTAGAAGAGCATTTGCATTTTTTATTGTTGACAGAATATGATATAGTAGCACACACGTGTAAGTGCACGATCATAAATTGATCGTTCATACTTCATACTAGGTAGGTAGTAGGTACATGCTATAATGCTATTTGGTCTAATTGAGTCTGCATGCCTTCTACCGATGTTTAAATATCAATGCCTAAGCCTAGCCAAGAAAGACACAGGTAGTTAGTGACCAAGCTGCACCTAAAAACTGACAAACTGACAAGGAAAGAAATATCCGTAAAATACCCATGCATTTAGGCAGTCGGTATTCGACGAAAGTAAACTGTCATGGTTTAGCTTTGATATCAATAATCCTACAAACAACTCTAAGTGGCTGTTCGCATTCGTAGATATTATTAACGTATTCTTCACTTTCAGTAGTGAGTACAGCGTTGAGATGAGAAAAGTGGCACTATGACTTCTTACAGTCAAATAAACGAATAAACTGTCTAGGTATATCCGTGTTACAAAACATAGCTGTATGCCTAGTACAATAAACATGGTGGGCAAGGACGAACATTAATATTGGGAAAAGAAACAAGACTTTGTAAGCCTTAACACAAACAGCGTGTGATTATCTTTAGCACGCTGTCATATTTTCCTGCTGTTTGGCTTCAGTTCGTCTTTGATATGAATGTAAGGAGGCAAGCCGGTGACACGAGGCAAAAGAAATTTTGATGGGGGCGTGGGATTTTCCTTTTGCATTTGAGTTGACAAGCGTGTCTTCCAAGTTGCGTTTTCGAAGTCAAGTTAACAAGAGCGGTGAGTACAGTGCAGTGGTGGTGGTGGTATAAAAACAAAACAGGGTTCCCTCTCGTACTACTTGTACACTTACTTAGGTAGGTACCATACTATGACTTTTATGCACAATGGGTTGGCAGAGCCCAAGAGTTGCGTCCTTTTGTTATTTAAACTTTCATAATTCAACTTCTTTTGTCTTCCTTGTTCCGAAGTAGGGGACGGGCGTTACTTTGTGACAACTTTATGTATTACACCTTTACATAATGAATATTGATTCACTAATTCAAGGCATTCCTCTGTTTCCTATACCGAAAAATTGAACAGTACAACTCCCCAATTATTTCTTGTCGAGACAGCTCTGACAGCCTTAGTGATGTTTGCAGAACAAAGGAAACCTAACCAAGTTTTTCATTTAGGTTCAACATTAGAATAAGTAACTACCCAATACTTTCACTCGCCACACTCGTTAGTAGTCTACGCACTCCCTAACCCAAATACGTATACCGCATTCACATTCATAAACAAAGGTCCTTGCCTAGCCTTCCTTGTCGTTTTTCTCTGTAGTATAAGTATTCTGAACTCGCAAGTTGCAATGTAGATCACCCAGACTTGGTTTACGAAAGTAATGACTTGAATTTAACTCTTTCTGGCATGAGGAGACTGCTCTTCGTTCACTAAGTAGTTATGGAAAACCACCAGATTTAATTAAAGCAGCCAGTTATTTTTACGTTAGAAATCAATACCCACTGGTTACTTTTCTTATGAGATTCTCACAAGAGTCACTAGCAAAATACCGATACGTCTCAGTCTCCAGGAAATTAAAGAATACCGCACTCTTTCCACTACTAGCCTGGAAATTACCACATTAACAAAACCAGGGCCCAGATAATACCTAAAAATGCAATTAAAATTAAACCAAAATACTAACATATTTTCATTGGGTATTCGTTATTAGCGTTCAATCTGCAACATGCTTACTAAAAAATGAAGTATGCATAGGTATTATTATTATGTTGGAATCTTGGAATTTCATTTTGGTTAAATAATAATTGTTAATTTAATATTGTACAATCTGCATCAATAAATGCTAACTAAATAATTTGAATTAAATCAAAATATTCTGTTGGAATCTTAGAGTTTCATTTTGGTTAAATGGTAAATGTTTATTAGTGACACTGCACTGGGTTGTAGTGTAGTATAATTCTGAATATCCGTAAGTTGTAATTGTTGAACGGAAATTAAGAAGCTTTGCTGTGCCAAGGAGAATTAATTACATTAACCGCTACAACACTCATTAAGTATTTTCCTTCTTAATGACATTTCATGACCTTTTGGTGACACGCTGCAATAATTACTAATTAGCACATAGTTGTGTTGTAATGTTGAATATTACAGTATAAGAATTGAGTTGGAATATCTATATAGAGCATTATGTCTTGCGTCTAACGGCTGTAATAATTTCCTGGCATGGGAAGCAACTCAGTAGTAGCAACTAAGACTATGAAGGCATCTTTTATTACCATAATCTCTAGTTTTGCAAAGAAAAAATTACCTGTCTTTAGTACAAAGGCGGAATGAGCGATCAGGGTAGAGCTATGTACTATACACAGCTATGTAGTACAGTAGACACGCCATATCAAGTTCTGCCACATTATAGAGAAACAACATAGCGGTATATACGTATGATGGGGGTACGCACATAAGTGAGCACTAAAGAGTCGGTAGTAGCGGATGTCATTAGCCTGGCAGATCATTTGTTGGCGTAAGTATTAGAGTGTACGTTAGCAGTTAAGTTTAGGTTTCTAGGTTAGGAGGATGAAAGGGATCACTCTTAAAAGAGGTAAAGCAAGCTATTACAACCCAAAATTTCCAACTTACTCTGCTTTGTTCCATCATAATGAGGGAATTTTCTTGCCTAGATTGTTATATAGCTTTCACTAATGCCAAAAAGTGGTTTCAACCGATTTCTTCTTCAAAACAGAAAGTATACAAAATCTTTAGTTGATTCAGCTGGGATAGCATTACCTATACAACATATACCTTTATGCAACATACAAAGTATCAGATATACTAATAATATAACATAGTAAGTCTACTATGGTTGAGTTCCTTTTATACTACACACAGTTTCATAAAGGAAGAGAAAAGTTAGCTCATATTCAAGCCGACATAAAGCATTCAGTGCGGATATTTTGAGTAGCAACGAACTTTCTTTTACACCAAGTTGAAAAAGACAAGAAACGAATTTAATGTAAGTTAAAATGAGTCATATTATATGCAATAGCTATAACTAAACTACCTTTCTGAGTCAGTGTGAGTATACAGGAGCATACTCTCTCACATGAAAGCAAATGCTACCCACAAAGAAGAAAAGTGAGAACAACTGGTAAATTTGGGACGGGAAAAGTAAAACGCTGCGGTAGTACCTACTACGTATTTGCTGTGATTCTCAATATACTGCATCTAAAAACGATCTATAGCATGTTTCAACATAACAGATGTTTTCATATATACGTAGAGGTAGATAAAATTCGGTATGGTATGTGTACCTTGTTGAGGAACACACACGGAAGTTTACACAAGTCTATAGAAAGCGGAGCGGATGGTGGTTGGAAATAGGAAAGTAGTTCTTCTCTCTTGAAGAAACTACATAGACAAGGTGGTAGGAGCACATTGAACTGTCTGTGTAGAAAAAGATAGCGAAAAGTAATAATAATAATCATAATAATAATAATGGAAGGAGGTACCCATCCACTCAGAGTAATAGTCATCATAATCATAATGCTGACGCTGGCAAATGATGATTTTCTCTTGTGTATGTATGTAGTAGTCGTAAGGAAAGAGAAAAGAAGGACGGAAAGAATGGAGTCGGTTAGCGGAGGAAGCTGAGAAGAGGAAGGAGTCTAAGCTTTTATTTGACTGCATGGGGCAGTTTTGTTTGTACTACTAAGTTTGTAGCCCAGAGACAGGTTTCAGGCTACATTCTTACAGCAGTGTTGCTGCATGCGTCTATTTTGTTAGGTACTAGCTAGTGAAAGTTGTGTGGATGTGTTAGTTAGACTCAAGAGATTCATCTCCACTTCACCTACACGTTATTAGATACGCTGACCGGGATTACCTTGAATAGTATCAGTTGAGAAATCTATACATTTCATTTTCTAAGTATATTGCACAGGAACCTTTAGCTAAATACTAAAAGTGAAACTAAAGGCTTTTTCTGTATAGCTGTATTAAAGTGTTTAGGTATGTACTATGCGTACTAGACACATGTGCCAATGAAAACCGGTAATAAAAGAAAACTAGTCTTTCTTGATATGTTTTTCTAATAGCGCTATTAGAAGCAGTAATAATTTTAATTTCGTTCAATCCGTTCACCTCCTTTTCATCGGATACTTCCTTACAACCAACCACCATGGCATTATTCTTCCTTTTTTAGTGTATTAGTCTAGCCGAGCCTTTCCATAGACTAGCCGAGAGATTCTAGTTACTCAATAAAAATAAAAATCGGTGCAAATGACACTCGCCGCGCTGGGCTTGTTACATATAGAGTACGCCTTCAATGTACAAATTGATTTACGCTTGTAGCATTTCGAATAGCATTCTGCTAATATTCTCTCTTGTACTAATAGCAGTCGTATGGTCGACGACACCTCATAATGAATGTGATTTATGATTTCAGTGTGTACGAAAACATATGGAATTATGTCCGTGGTTTGGTTTCCACAAGCAGAGACTAATTCAATTATTACACGTAATACCACTTCATTACTACAAAGAGCTTCAAGATTTTCATCACTAGTACTAGTAGTACATAGCTGCTACTATTTCAGTAGCACGTTATCGTCTAGAATTGCTTATGTAGGAGAACTAGACGAGAAATCCAAGGTAATTTCAGTGTGCAAAATCTAGGGCGAAATTGAAAAGGTCCTTATGGTCCTCTTCTCGCACACACTATACAATCACGAAAGCAAAGGCTTAATGAATAGCATTTGATTTAGTCTCGTAATAATGGGATGTGGAGCTTTTATGACTCTTCGAATGCTTGCATAAGTTGAAAGTTGACACTAACAAAACTTAAGCGGCAGTCGTAAGTAGATTCCTCCGGCGTTATAAAATAAGGAACGCTTCCACTTTATTTTCACTATGCACTTTAATATTTCTCATGTTTCCTCATTTCCTTCATACACAATGTCTCTACTACGTCAATTTAACTTTCGCTAATGAAACAGAATTTCTAATGCACTTCATATAGTAATGAAGGTAAAAAACAATTGAAGCTTGAATGAGAATTGCATACACACATACATAATACATGTAGTATGAATGTAGTATTAGTTTACTGGCACTTATACCTACACCCACATTAAATACTTACAGTAAGAAGCGCTTTTGAAAATGCTATTGAAATACCACCACTAGATTCTACGAACTAGATTTTAGTAGCAGACTGTATGTAGTACAATATGTTTTGGCATATAGACTGACCTGAATCGCACAGTTACATTTTCACATGAAAGGAAATAAACTAGCATGCAGCCTGAAGCACAATTCACTTTTCTAAGGGGTGTATCCCATTTGCTTTAGATAGCCTACTCTTTGTACTACGTACAATTTTCATGTGTGTAGGTATACATAGAACAAAGGTATTCATTGTACACAATAAAATAAGAATATAACGTACAAAGTACGTCCATATGTATATTTCTCGTACACGTCACGGCTTCAGCTTATTACCTAACATTAGAGCTGTTTGCTACCATTATTGGGCAAATAGCAACTTTGTACACATAGTGTATGTACTATAGCTTTCACTGAAAATAAAGGCACGCATTAAGTGTAAGTATTTCGGAGAATGAGTTGAAGAGCAGGGGAGAGAAAGAGAGAGATTGTTACACAACTTAGTTATTTGGTCCATCAGAACTGGTTAGTTAGTCGGGTGGATTCAGTAGAAATTTCTGCTGAATCCACCTACCACATCCCCAAACTAACCAGAGACAAGTAGAGCGATACATGCATTACCTAATGTACAGATTTGCTCGTACATAACCAAGGTTGGTTACTTTACGAACAATGCTTAAGAAGCTATAAGTATTATGTAGTGTAAGTAACATGCTATTGTGTAACTGCAAACCGTCTCTAAATGGAAAGTTTGGATCTCCTTAGGCACACCTAATTTATCGACATAGGAAATTAGGCGTCGAAGATTAAGCTGGTAAAACTGGAGAGACAGAGAGAGAAAGGCAAGTGAGCAACGTAATCGTAAGCCGAGTCGAAGCTGAAAATTCACTTTGTATCTATAGACTACACCCTGTAAGGCTAAATTGGTATTATATGTTTTTGTGTGTGGAGGAAGGGAAGTAGTATAAGTATCCGCCGTTACTTACGCCTTCAGCCTCTAAGGCACGAACGTAGAAGGAACACATATTATCCTCCTCTACTAGTGCTAGGGCTACATAGTTGTATGTAGGAGAAAGACACGACGAAAAGGAGAGAGAATCCAGTCTTGATCTTTTTCCTTTTCTCCGTCTCTTTCTGTGTATATAGATATGTACGAGTTAAAGCTGCACACAAATAGCATTGCAAGGGCGGTTTTGCCACCACTTTGCCTACGAACTCTGCACCTATTTTGAATGAAGGATGATTAATTCTTTCGTGTCAGATTTAATTTTCTTATTTGAAGGCGAGAAATGAAATTTCACATTTCGAATAAGAGACACTACTTTCCTTTTCGCATTCACTTTCCTTCGCACATATACGAAGGAACGATGAGAGTTCTCACTTGTTCTATTTAAGCGGAGAGTGTGTATAGTGGCAGTGGCAGGGACTGTCGGCGACTCGGCTCAACTCGAGTCTGACTGAATCTCAACGGCTTCCTCTTTAACTTAATTCCCTGTCGTCTTCATGAAATATCACTCTCTGGGAGCATTTTGTTTTTCCATTTGTTTCTCCTAGCTTCGTGAGCTTTATCTTTTCTTTAGTTGCTACATTTGCGTTTGTGATGGTGATAGGAGATAATGATGAAGGAAGACAAACGTATGTGCGTAGGCAAATCTCTCCTACATCACATTTACTTATTATTAAAGAGTAATGTGGGGGAGCGGAGAAAGCAGTAAAGTCAAATTCAACCAAAGAGCTACTACCTACCAGTACTTACAAACATACGAGGAATACATAATATGTATAATACATTATGCCATGTCAAATGGATCCTGTAACTTTATAAGCACACCTACTGTATGTGTATAACTAGCTAGTTTTTTTTCTTATTTTCATTTCACTTTTCTGTGATGTGCCATTGAGAAATAGAAAGGGAAGATTCCTAAGTGAAAATTGGAGTGAGTTGATATGATTAGAAAAACGGAAATAACTTGTCATATCTCCTTGTGCAGATAGACAGCTCGACAGATGGAAATGTGAATGCAAGGCATGACAGTGATGCTTAGTTCTTTGAATCTATGTAGGCGCTCATTTCCTGTCTGGTATAATTTTTTAATTTCTGTATCTCGATCCCAGCTACTCGAGTATTTACTGTGTGGTATGAGTGTAGGTAAGAAACGTGAGGTAGATATCTTCTATATACATTTTTGGATTGGAGTTCTGTATGTGTCGTATAAACGTGAAGAAGTTATTCTGTGTATTTGCCTGAGGGCTTTCTTAGTCAACCAAACGAAGAAAAGAGAACTTTCTTTTGCTTTCTACATTTATTATTTCCTCGTTTCGACTTTTTGTATGGTGTGTGTAGAGTGTAGAGTCTAGTTGTATGAATGTGGAGAAAAATAATTTTTAAGGAAAGCAAGGCCAATGAAGCCGCGACGATGCAAGCTAAATGGCGAGGAAGAATTCTTGTAACGTAGCCGCAATTAGTCAAATAAGCGTTGAATAATGAATGTTTCCAACTGGAAGAAGCGAAAAATTCATCAGAAATAAGCCTTTTTTGTCGAAGTCTAAATGGGACGGGCACATAAGGGGGAAAGGAGATTTACGTGGAAATCACTGCTGATTAGTATTCTGGTCTTTGAATTTTTATATTCTCTTCCATAGATTTAGCTAGCTAGAATGGCGAGCGTAAATCGGGTAGTGTGAGCGACGACTTTTTTCATTCTTTTCCGTACTCTCGTGTCTCTCGAGAATAGAAAGAAGTCGCTTCTCCCGACAAAACGCTACCGCTACCAATAATACACATAGACAAGAAAAGAAAGAACTCTAATCATAGCTAACGTTATTCTTCTATCCCGCTTTTACTTTCCATTTCCATCTCACTTTCTATACCGAATAGTTTGTAGCACAGTGCATTGCACCACTACCAAATATACATAAAGAGTTTGAACTAAATACATCTATGTATGTATATAGGTGCATCTCCTTATACACAAAAATTATACAGAATGCTACCATTTTCAAGTTGGGAACATTAAGATCTGCCCTAAACACCTTGATGTAAGTATTAGGGTGGGTATACACTTTTGGAATAATATTAGTAGTTTTTGTAGCTGAGTTGTATGTAGTATAGTAGCCTACTCTCTTCTTTATGAAGTAAGAAAGGAAATTGAAGAAATTCTACTATCTGTAATACAGTAGCATTTCTTGTGTACTAGTCTTGTATTTATTCATATACCTACAACACACCTACACGTAATGAAATAAATATGAGCTTTTCGTCTTAATATGTACCTACTACAGATAGTTGTATATTAATACATAATAAGTTACATTATGTTACTTTTAGTTGTTTGCACAAGAAACAAACTTAGGTATTATTGTATTGTGACTTTTGTGAGTGAGTGAGATGTATTTTGTTTGTATTTTGTTTGTACTATGGAGTGAATAAGAATGACGACTGGTTGCTACATCTGTTTTGCTTAAATTCTCTATGCGTAGCCGTTGTCAACTTTGTCAGCATCCATTATTATGAGATATTCACCTGATAGAAATGTACAGTTGGAAGAAAGAAAGATTCTCAAGTACTAAAAGGTATGTCTTGGCATTCACGTGTTTTGAATTTTAGTTTACCTGCCACTGTATTCTGTCTCCGAGATTCACTTGGATGAAGAAAACTTGCTTGTCCTTATGCTCATATCATTTGACAGGGAATTAAGTAAAGACAAAGAAAGGACAAACCAGCAAGTTGAGTTCAGCCGGTAATAACATTCAGATGCAAACTGATGTTCAAGCAGAGACTTTTTCTGGAGAAAGAGACAGATTCTAGATTAGCAACATGAAAGGTTGAACCACTACTAGACGAAGATTCTTCCCCGTCATATTTAGTCCAATGCACTCACAGTTTTCTCTTCCGTTGCGAAGTTGTTACATCCCTGCGTTCAAGAGAAGGGAAAATTTCTATACAAAGCGTATCGTCAGCCACAGTGTCTGTACTGTACTGAAGTCTTGTAACTATGTTCCATGTTTAAGATGCCTATTATTCTGTTTCAGTGATGCTTGAGTGAATGCCAAGATTTTACTTCCCTTCATCATTCATAACATATTAACATTCTGCTGCCGTACATTTTGTACATAGTCAAACATAAATAGGGGGAGAAATAAAATTTGACTAGAGAAAACAACTATGTATGTAAAAGTACTTAGATACATAAAAATACAACTGTAGTAATATTTTTTGTTAGTCCGCACTCATTGGTTTTCCTATATGTATTTACTTTTACAAAAATTGCATATTGCCAATTGAAGCGTGTCCTTGTACAAATCACATAATATGTAAGCAAATAATATGTAAAAAATAATGTCAAACCCCTTAATATGGGCTTTGGTAATTTTACGCACCTGGATTTAACTGGTAAATGTAAGTAATTGATCATTTTCAGCAAAGCTGTGTAAAGGTAGGTCTATAAGTACTTAAAAACTGCAGTAATTCCTGAAATCCAGTTTGTAATTACTTCAGGAGCAAAATAAGTTGGTTTTCTTGCTAAAAATAGCCGTTTAGGAAAAATGCAACAGATAGTATTAGATTTGGCGCACAGATAAGATTTAGTTTATTGATACTTGTGAAGACATGCACCTCTTCCCCTCAGCTGCTGTGGCGACTTAACTTTTCTCTTTAACATCGGCAAGGAAAGTACTCCTGTAAAGTCAAAGTCAGACTTAATTAAGTTAATTACAAGAACTACTTTACGAAAACGAAATTAATAGTGAAACCAAAACGTTATGTGAAGCCGAGACACTACTTCACAGGATGAAAATGCAGTGAGACCACTACTGACTTGCACTTGTGTAGTTGGTACTTTTGAGAAGTAAAGCGATCGTTGAAAACTTTCATCGTCCTTAGTTAGTGTACTCTTCGGAGATTTGCACCCTAATTTCTTCCTTCCTTCTAATTAAAGTGGAAGTCTCATCGCCTCGTGTTTTACGTTTGTAGTAAGTAGGGAAGAGTTGTAAAGTTTAACTTGAAATAAATTTCTTGCCAATAAAATTACGAACTGAAAATAGAAAATTGAATTTCCCTTCTTCAGATTGTAAACTTGTATGGAAGGATTCAGTTTTGAAAGACGGTGTGCATAACACCAGGTATAATACAATAGGATACTTTCAGTTTACTTTATTTCCCATCCGAATTAATACTAAGGGAGGATTTGAGGCTTCTTTAATGTAAATCTCACTTGTAAAAGAACGAGATTGATGAAAGAAGGGGAAGAAAGAGCTATGAACAATCGATATCTAATACTATCTACCTTCGTACAGACACATTTATTTTGTCCCTTTAAAACTAAATGCAATCCAAAAAGTTTTCATTCCTGTCTTTAAACACTAATGCAATGGAATGAGATGACAAAATGTGACATGACAAGAAAAGCACCCACCAAACTTCCACAGTAAAACATAAAGCCATCTAAAGGTGGACATGAATGCAATTCGAAGGGAGACGCAGTGTTACTTAACATTACTCCTTAGTTCCTTGCTAACTCTTTCATTTACTTTTTTCAAGCTGTACATACAATTCAAATTATTTATTCTTCACCTACTTACTAGCAAATTTTTTGATGAATTAACAAACACTCGAGCATCCTGTCCTATTATTTACTTACATTGTAAACGGGTGATACTTGTTAAATTTGTTTGTTTGTCTGTTGAATACACTTTTCTCCTTTGTACTAGTATGTAGTACCTTAGCTATTACAACGTTGTGTTGTTGCAAACAAGAAATACAAGAGTATACATACGTAGAATGCAATAGGTACTAGCTACATAATAGGATTGGCTAAAAAAGTAGTGGTAGTATATAGCGGATAGCGGATGTAGTGTTTTAGACTGGTGAAGATGCTGATAGTTGTCGAATTTGAATTGAGAAAGGTTTGAGTAGTAGGAGTGTTGAATCGGAATTTAGTTTGGGGTTGGTTGGAACAAGAAGAGGACACTTAGAGGAATTTGTCGGAGAGAAGAACTTGAGCTGGTAGTATGCATACTAATCACCTTGCGACTTGACTCCAGCACAGCGTCAGTTGGAGAAGGTACACGAACTTGATGTGCCATGAGTTTGCTTTGCATTGCTTTTTCCCCTTCAAACTCAACTTCCTTTACCTTACTTTCCTGCTTTATTCTTGTTCTTCTCATCTCCAGTTCAGTGCAGTCAGTTCACCTCATGGAATACCTAATCAGTCACTTCACTCTTTCGCCGTCACTTCTCATCCTTTCTTACATCTTCCCGTCTATTTACAGTAGTCTCTTCGGGTAGTTCAACTACAGATGAGGTACCCCGTGTAACGTTTTAATATACGAACGTATATCTTCGTAAGTAGTAGTGCATTACACTCTCCTGGCATTACTGTTTGTATAATAACTACTATATTTCTTGCAGGATAGAAGGTAGTATTCAGTATTCAGTTTCTATGAAATAAAATAGCTTGGTGGGGTAGGGCAATGTATTTATATACAAAATCCTTGTCGTCTCTTTTTGCCTTTCTTTCTTAGTAGGAAAATTCTAAAACTATTTCACTAAATCTTAGCAAATTCTCGGCTTCTCCATCCATTTCGCTTTGTAGTATCTTGTTGTATGAATTAACAACTTGAGCCTAACTCCAGTTCTCAGTTACAGATTTGCATGCAAAAGTAAGCTACGTAGTAGGAGCTAGTAACTCTAGTCAAGGACAATGCCAGCTTTCACTCCCCCGTCTCAGTGTGTATATTATAAATAAGTCGTTCGTGATATACACAATCGCATAGCCTTGCATGTTCGGCACTACACTTTTGTTACACACTGTAATGTAAATAGAAGCCGTGTTTATTGTCTGGAGACTGTACGCCTGGAGGGATTCATGTGCCAAAACCTTGCCAAGCTTCCGTAGCAAAAATTAAATTAGATCATGCAAGATAATCCAATCGCTTTCAACAGTCTACTAATGCCAAATGCTATTTCTCTATTATTCCTTTACACAAATGGTTGAGGGTTATTCTACTTATAAGCATTATATTAGTTTCTTACTGTTGCTCTACTAAAAGTAGTATACTAAGTTGTTCTATTCGAAAACTAACAAATATGCTATTTTCTTGTTGCTTTTCTTAAAGGTTGTCCCAGAAGTCGTGAGAAGAAAGGCTCTAGGAAGTTTACTAACTGTAATAACAATGGTGAAACGAACATCATGAGAGTTAAAAGTAAGATAAAAGTTGACAAGTCTTGACGAAGTGTGTCATGACAGTTAACTACAAATTATTAGTGTGTGCTTGTGATAAGCTATTCACTTGTTCAAATTCCCCACATCCACATCTTTGGATTCGTATTCAAAGAAAGTCATCGTAGATCCTATGGTCTCGGTCCTTCCTTGAAAACGCTACATACGAAAATTTTGTGTCCCAAAAATGGACCCATACTCCACATATCCTTACGCAAATCATGCATCACAACAACCACAAAACCAACAAATTATAACTAACCATTACGGAACATTGAAATCAGGAAATCACATAAAATACGAGAACTACGACAATGGTTACGACTCTTACGAACCTGAGTGGCAATACCCAGCAAATCACAACAACCAAATCCCTCTCCACAGGCAACACATTATTGCTGCACATAATCATCAAAACCAAATAAATCCCGCCAACTTGAACATTGGACACAGTAAGAACGGTCATCATGTGCACCAACTCCAAAATCAACCATACATTGGAAATAATTACGTGTCTGGTTTAGTGGAAGGTGGCCTCGTGAATAATTTGTCTCTAAATCACAATAACGTTGGTAATCACACGGGACAACATGCTGTGGTGAGACAATTACAAGAGAAATTCGCTCCAGTGGGTAATGGAGATGGAGATGGGGGTGCTGACGGTGATGAATCAGATCGGGAAGTCAGAAGCCGGCATGTCTCTGCTAATGGGGGAAATAATCATAATAATCATCCTGTGAACAGCGGCAATGGCAATATACCAAGTTTGTGCTGTGGAAGTGTAAATGACGATCAGAATGGGGTGGATGATGGTGGTGGGAACGATGGAACTCTGTCGGAGGGCAGTAGCTCTTGTTTACAATCTTTTTGGCTTCATTGTCGGATCCCCCTTCTTCTCATGCTTGTTGTTTTCCTACTCATTCTTTTGCTGTCTTTCTCTGGAGCTCTCATCTATTTCAAATGTAAGCCAAGGCCTTTTCTAAATTAATTCCAATTTTAATTGCTATATTTACAACATCTCCCCGCAATTCTCCAGTCTCTCGTTCAAAGACCAAAGTCCAATGCTGGCTCTGTTGTGTTGTGGTATATAATCATTTCCTCTTTGTGCTTCACTAAGCACAACAAACTTATCTTCAGTCGCAATTAACAAAATACTAGTGAGACATAAAGCCAAAAACGCATTAAATTGCATATTTTTAATGAATCTCAGCAGCTAGTAAAGTGTATAAAGTGGTTATAGCATAATAACCTAATTTACATTTTTTTAATTTCAATAAAACCCACATTCAACAACTTTTGCTACAATATAAAACCTTGTGTATAGAATGCTGCATTCATTATGCACACACTTAATATTTAATACTCTTGCTGCCATTAAAATTAACTACCACTAGAATTTCATGCTTAACAACACACGCAGAAATAATTTGTATTTTATTTTGCAGATGTACCGTACAAAACTGGAAGCTTTGTAGGAGAAGGTAAGCCACTATGTCGAATTAAACCTACTAACCTACTCTGCTGTTAATGTAAGCGTAATTTTCTCTGCTCTGTGGTAACTACAACTAGAAGAACCACAGTCCATGTTGTGTTTTATTTCTCGCTTTGTGCTTTTTCCATGTTATTTTGGCTGAAAGCTGCTGGAGCTTAATTCAAGTTGAATACGGTGAAAGCACATTATAGATTTTTAGTGAAGTGGTTAGCTACGTATACATGTGTATGTATACCTAACCTAAATATTAGTGTTACTCATTTTTCTGGTCGATTCAACCCTTGTAATTTCGTCTGTGTACTTGTGAAACAACATGACAAAGAAGCTTTACAGGAAACCAATATACTTGCGCTCAGCTGTAAGTACAAATATATAGAAGCCATTGCTACATAGTAACCAGGAGATGTACACTTCAGTTTGAGTGTGTTGATATTTTCAAGTGAACTTGGTTTACCTTTCTACCAGATCGAGCGAAAAAGTAAAAGTTTACTCTGTCCATTAAGTTTGTATCTGTTCACTGTTCGTTTCCGTTCTTTGGCTAAAACCTACGTTCTTCTTTCATTGCCCTATATTGGCACTCTGAATGTTTCTATGTGGTACGTAGGTGCTTTAGCAATATACATACATATATAAACTGCGTATGTTGTACAACTGGTGTTGTTCGTGTGTGTCTGTCGTCTTCCAGCAACTACTAAGTAAAAAGACAAACTTGAATTCACTCAGTGTGAGAGAGAAAAAGGCAGAGAGCTCTTCTTCTTTATCGGTCACTCACATCTCATTCGCCTCGTTGCATTGCATTACATTACTTGCTTTACGTTACACTTGAAAGCCTACCTTCCTCACAAGCAACCCTGTCTGTACTACAGAATACTATAGTGTTCATTTTACTGCATTTCCACTACTCATTTAGAGTATTGTATATATAAAGAATTTAGTTAGTTGTAAAGAAGTATCTCTCTGTGTGTATTTGTATTGCCGTATGATCTGGATCAGGAGGTTTACGTTTGCTTGTGTTACCCCAAGTTGTGGTTAAATGGAAGTCACTTGCCCACATCACTTTCTATTCCCTGTCAGCAGCACTACACTGCACACCGCACTAAAATAGCTGTATACTTTCTCTCTACTTATTTGCTTCTCTTTTTGCCAGTTGAGTTTAGACACATAGCGACTTTCATTTCAGTGTTCAGTGCCAGAGCTCTCCTCTATGTACATAAACCACCACGATCATCGTAATCTAGATTACTTTGAACATTGGTTTTTGAGCTGACTTCAAATCCGCCATAGACTATTTAATGAGCACAATGAGCAATGTTATTTGTGTCCTTTGCGTTTCTAGAGCAGACACACAGTGATACATGTGTATGTACTATGGTAAAACACAGATACGAGTTAATTTTTATTTCCTCAGCATCACTCAGTTTACTTTTCCTGTTCGTGTTTGCTCAGAATCTAATGCGAATGAATGATACAAACCCAAAGAGAATGTATATATACACTGTCCTATATAGTAGTAATTGGGATAATACATACGTGTATCAAATATACATCAAATTTAATTTTCCGTATGTACATAGTACATACTACAGCAATTAGTGTTTGGATGTAATTTGTGTATGCAGCGATGCAGAAAACCCGAGTTGTGAAACTGCAGACCATTAGTTGGGTAAAGAAAACGCTCAGAGCGTATCTAGTTTAATAATATGATTGTAGCCGAGACGGGAATGTTGAAATTTTATGTGAAATACATTAGTACAGTACAGCAATTGTACATGAACACCGAAGCGAGCAATTGATTCACATGTAAACTTTTGCTGTTGTAAATTGAGTGGGTTTGAACATTATTATTACTTATTGTGCAATGTCTATGTAAGGATAGTAGTTCACGAATTTTTAATGTAGTGAAAGAGATAGTACATAGTTAGTTGTCTATAAGCTACAATTTATGACATTATAGACAGGAACTTATTGTTGGTATGAGTTATATACTAATGGATATTGTGAAACTTGATATTATCATCAAAACAAATTAGCTTCGAAAGAAAAGTAGTACGTGCAATTACATTTGTAAGTTTTCTTTTGTTGTTCCCCTCTGATTGTAGAAAAATGATGAAACTCCAAAACTCTGTTGGAGACAGCTGGTCTATTAATAAGAAAAATAATTTCATGTTCATTACATTTGCAACTTGCAAGGTATCTGTCTCCCATTATTTTCTTGAATTTCATGAAGAAAGAGTTTCTTAATGTGCTGTAGACATAAATGGAATTAAGATGGGGGATATTTTCTACTGCTATAAAAAGTATTCCGAGAAAGTAATTCAATGCTCACAATCCTCTCTTACGAGTATACATACACATATCTATAGGACAACCAGTTACATTTATATTCTAAATAAATAAACTCTTCCATACAATAGTTATATAAACCCCATGAAGAAACTCGTTAAGACGAATCTTTATTTCCGCAGTATACCGATTTTTGTGTATTGTGGATGTACCGAAACTGGAAATGCAAAGCCCATAATAATATACTATATTTTAAGAAATTTATGAAGCCACAAAAATGTTGCTCCCGGGTCAAATAACTTAAACGCAACATAATGAAAGGAAACAAGAGCCGGAAAAGTATGTGACATTTCTCGGAAAACTTAATGTAACGTACACAACACAGCAGTGTAGTTCTGTAGCCTTTCTATTCTTCGACTCCATTCTGTTTCACCAGAGAGAGAGAAAGAGAGAAAGAGAGAGTGAATGGAAGTTTCAAACCAATAATGCAGTCTGTAGTAATACCATACATACTCTTTCGTATGATTTACCGTGAGTTTGGTCTTTTGGAAATTCGACAAGCGGAAGAATGCGAGAAAGCATAAGCAATATAAAACTCAAACTGTGAAACGAAACGAATGCGGGTCCATTGTTCTTGCTTCCAAACCATCACCGTACCGAATAATGTCTTACCCAACCTAACAGCTAAGAGTAACACACAAGGAAATATAAACATTTAGCTATTACACCCATCCGAAGTAGCTACATAAGAAAAATAATAACGTTAAAACGTAAACTTTGAGGAAATATGTAATATTTTTGAGGAAATGTGCGTGTGTGTGTAATGTTTGATACAGTTCCGTCAACAGCAAAAACCTATTTCAAATCTACAACCCAAAAGTAGTCGTATACTGAAGTATTTATTAACGCTGAAAAAACCAAGACACTACTCATACGATCTAAAGTATCCCTATCTATGGTGAAAACACAATGTACAGCTGAATGTTTTTCTTATTCTATAAATTCCACACTGCTCTTACGCTATTAGCTCCATTTTTTACTCATATGTACTCCATACACTACACTTTTACGCTACACGTACACTATGCAGTACCTACATGGTAGTTTACTGCTATATAAAGTACTTATATAGATATTACATTTTTTTGAAAGAGTCTAGGGAGAATGCATAAAGGGTTTAGTCATAAATTACTCGATTTGGTGTCGGTGTCTTTGGCCAAGCTGAAGAATATTAGCTTTAGGACGACAGTCGCACTCATTTTTGCTCCCATTTCCACTACAATAAAGTGTGACACAAGCAAGCCCATGAATCATAAAGGATGTTGAACTTTTCCCATGATACGACGCAACGACGATGGATATGATATGATGATGATACGGGCCCCTCGCTCTCTCTCTCTCTCTCTCTCTCTCCCAACAAAGCACAAACGAACGAACTCTTTATTTCTTTCATTTAGCTCGCTTTTCCACCTCTATGTCTATACAACGACCAAAATAGTCAAGGAAGCTTTGTATATGGTTTGCCTCTCGACTTTCACTCGTTACTATTCCCTTTTGTCATTGTATAGCACTCAAGATTTTTTTCTCTAGTGGAAACACTACATACAAGTCAAGACTCAACCTTTTGTATAGCTAAGGATTGTTTCTACCTTCTTTGGACACTTAAGAATGCAATTCAAATAACACAACAAAATATTCATGGCTGAATGATACACAATAAACTGACTGTGTGCTGTGTTCTGTGTGTGAGTTGAATTTGAGAGAGAATGGGGCAACCACGAGAGTATTATTGGGTCTACACGTAAAATAGGATTACGTATTCGAATTTCCTCGCACCAGCTTCCACTCTCTGCCTGTTTCAATAATCCCTTCGAAAGTAATATTTACCTAGAAACGAAGAGCTGTTTTGAGAGCTCTTAAGTAAATACTTTCAGCTAGTAGACTCGCTCTCTCGCTCTTTCTCTTTCTTCATAAATCATAGGACTCTGAATATAGGTACTTCATGTTCATGAAGATGTGAACTGTATATACACACTAATACTTTATTCTTTAGGATTTTATGTCTTATATTCATCACAATGGGTACTTATCATCATTCTTAAATAACTTTATTACATTTTCTCTGCCCTTGCTGAGTTATTTATTACTGCATTAAAGATTGATATTGTGGACAATCCGTAAATGAGAAAGGAATTCCTTTCTGTAAACAATAATTGCATTTTGTTGTTCTTATTCAAGCTATATACTTACGAGTGCACTTGGATTGATAACTTATCTTTCCTATACTTCCTTGACTCTTTATCTGTCACCAAAGACCATTTACTCATAAAATATAGTTGACTCTAGTTCTCTTCCAGCCAAATACTACACTCAACTGATATTTTCCATGTGGACAAACATATGAATGAATTTATTACTACATTACTACATTAGGTACCATAAACCTATACATACGCTATGGAGTACAGAATGTATACGAGAATTACCTTCATTCAACACAAACGGACTAAATAAGCATTCATGCGAAAAAATTAACTACGGGAGATAGAGTAATTGGATCAGGAATTTCATTATGAAATACCAATAGTAGAGCCGGCTAAAAAGAAAAGTAAATAAATTCTCTAGGTAATTAGAAACTTCTGATCGAAGAAAGCTACTTGAGAGCTGCTGTGCATTCATCCGTATTTTCTTTGTTATTCCCTATGTGCTATAAGTTGGGCCTGCGTGGCAGGCAGAGGAGAATGTGGTGGAACTCTCTTCACTGTGCAACTGCCGCTCGATCATTTGATGATTTGTCGAGTAAATTAGAGCTCTTACAATTCCGACAAACTTAATTATTGGCCATGTTAAAGTTAACGAAGCAGAAGAGACTTTTCCTGCTAGTGGTAAGTAAGTTTATTAGTATTGTCGGAGTCTTGTTACAAAGACTTAAATTTCATCCGAAAAGTACAAAAAAATCAACACTCGGGGCTTGACATGATGGATTTGTTAATGAAAACGTTATTTCAAAACCTTAAGGATGAAAATAGATGCTTTAATTAACCAAAAGATTTTTATAAAAGTCAATACAGGTGGTAGTGAATAGTTCCAGTTTCTAATTTCAAGTCAAATTCCATTTATACAGGCATTTGACTATTATATGAAATTTTTATATTTTAATTTCAATATTACATACGCTCATAATATTCCATGTAAGAATGTTTGTGGCAATACATGTGTTTACATGTGTTTAAAGCATGACTACATTTTGCAACAACCAAATCTGTGCGGATAATCCACAAACAGGGATTTCTACGTTGAGACTCCATAAATAAAGAATCCAGCAGCAGATTTTGAATCAAGTTGAAATGCGAAAGAAATGTAGTGTGGAAAGTAGTAATAAAATACCTTCTAGTACAGCAGAATTCATTAATCTTCCAGTTTGGGTCATCCTATCTTTTTTGAAATCCCAAAAGACCAAAGAGGACAATCCCCTCCCCATCCTGAATCTCAAATCGGAGTGGACTTTGACAAACTACCCCGCCTAGTTTTTCTCGATTTTGCACTTTCACTGTATATAACATGGTATGTAGCAAGTACCTTTGTGTAAGTACCCCTTCTAACTCATACTACTGATATAATGTGAAATAACCGCTCTTATTCTTTTCTCGTATGATATACCTAAGTATGTATATACTACAGTCTCTGCTTTCCCAATCACAGTCAAGGAGGAAATGAAATAGTGAAACTGCAGACATATCTGTTTCACCGTGGCTTCCACACGTGTACAGTGTATTACAAGCGTTAGTAGCTGTGTGCATACAAGTAATGGTTGGAGTACACATTTATTTTGTTGAAAGACATCTTTCTCTTTGCACTGCCTTCATAAGCCGGTTGTTCTTGGTTGTGTTATATACGTACTTTAATCCACGTGGTGGAACATTCATTTCTTTTCCCCTTTAGTAAAGCTTGAAACTTGCAGTATTATGATCACCCAGTGTATGTGTAGCATGTAGTAGACTTACAAAAACAACGTAGTACATATAACAAGAGAAATTGTTTGTGTGTGAGCGACTTAAATCATTAAACACGAGATATTTCTAACATGTCACACATAAAAAATTCAGAATTGACTATAGCGTTACGAAGATACATGTCTTTGAAATTGTGTCTACTACGTAACGTAGCCAGTATGTAATTTTGTCTGTACAAATGTATTTATGCTACTTTCTTGTGTATTTCACATAGTTGTTGTAGTAAATACGGCTAGCCATCCGTGAAATAACATAGAAACAGACACCTTTTTAAAGTATGCATGTACTTTTGGACTAGTAGAGCTTAACACTAGACTCTGTTTGTATTTCCTACCATGTACGTATACCTATATACAGAATTCAGTAATATGGGTTCATCCTGGGATGTGAAACTTGTAGAACTTTCCCTTGCTGTATCTTTCCTCTCTCTTTTTCTCTCTCTCTCTCTTTCCCCAATTTAGTTTTCTTCAACCGAGTTCAATATCTAATAACTAGCGAGCCAAAGGGTAAAGACTCTAAGTATCCAAGGCAATCTGCAGCTACTCTTCTCACAGTACCACGGGCAAGGAGACTACAATACATAAGAAAGTGCCACAAGAAAGAATTCTCAGCAGACAGAGCTGAGGGAAAAAGTGAACTAGTAGTAGTACGGGCGGGGCAAAGTTAAGTAAAGTTTAGGCAAAGTATTTTACTAGCATAAAGAAAAAAGCTTATCGAAAGAAGGGACTGAAATGTGAAATGAAAATTCTTTCAGAAGTGGAGTAGGATGAAGAAAGTGGAGGAAAATGTGGGAAAATTCTAGTTTACTATATTTGTATCGTTCGATATAAAAATATAAACTTATTATTTATATATTATGGAACAAGATACATTCTCTGTCTCCTTCTCTCTGTACTCCATGTACAATGTATCGGTATGTATGTACAAGTAAATATATTGGATCTATTTAGTATTGTATTCACACTTATATTGATGACAGGTATACCTTTCTTCAGCAGCCCTCTTATGTATAGTCACGATTCTTCATACGTCTGAATCTTCCCAAGCACTAGATCCGTTTTAACTTTGATCTGATCAACTCTTTCCACTATAATGCATTGAATTACATTCTGTTTCCTATACATTCTACACCTATACACTACAAGTAATAAATAGTTACCCATTTCTACTTACAGTATAGGCATTAGTATTATTATGTACTTACAAAAAAACTACCTAAAATATAATACATAATGTAGTTTTATGTATACAAGTTTATTACTTATATGGAAGACTACCTTTAATATTATAGCTATAGGTAGTACATGTCTTCTTTTACGCTACACTCCACGTATTGCTAAAATACAAGTAGCATGATTTTCCTTCGGTTGACTCCAAAAGTTTCGATGACAAGGAGAAAATCATAGTTGTAGAAGAGGATCCTGCTCGTTGCATATTATTTACTTTGAAAGATTCATAGGTACGTAAAATACAAGTAATATGTAGAGCATTTTGACGTTTGAGAACCGTTCACGCAACATTGAGTCACTATTAGGATCGAAGAGCTGCAGAGTTTTACTTTTTATACAATAACTTGTATCTAGTAGTAGCTACTATATGGACGAGATGCAACAACGATGTGTATGTCTTGGCGATGTATGCAACCCGTGTATAATACATTTATAAATAAAGTTAACAACGTTGCTTTAGATAGAGAACTATCGATGGAGGATGGGAAAGGAAAAGGGGAACAACAAATGGTGTCATACTCGAAGCATGGCAATGTCTACACATCCCAAATATCAGCCCAAATGAAATGTTGGCCGCATGATGCATCCAACCAATATAATAGTATTGCATCGCATGCTGAAAACACTACGGCAATACAGAGATACGAGTAATAGTGAAACTGTTCAATTTCTGCATACCGTCGCGTCGGGAAGACCAGGGCCAGTAGTGTTGCTAGTTTTGTAAAGTGAGAAGTATGTGGATGGTAGAAAGTATAAATATGATAATAATATAATGTAGCAAGGCAGAGCAGAACACAAAGGAATAGATAGGATGATGATAAATTCTTTCCTATAGCATAGGGAAATTGATAGTGTTATGTTATGGTGTGCTAGACAGCATTATAATAAATACGTTTAATATACCCTTGAATACATGTGTGCAAACACGACATTCTTTTCCACCATGCATAGATGGATCATGTATTATGTATCGCGGCACTTCAATTCATTCTCTATACATCCATGCATATCTCTACAACTACATTTGCGTACAGAGTCTGCATGCATTCACTATTTAATACAGTAGTGTTACAACATAGACCCTGGATCCTCTACCCATGTGTATGTACATACACGAGGGTATGTGTATCGAAAGAAATACTGATATAGTGTTATTGGTGCGATTGCTTCTTCTTGCAGGGCTGTATGGCAGTTTGCACTTTTGGCTAGTAATGGTAGTGTCTTCATTGAACTATTTATACTATATTTTGTTTTCTGCGGTATACTAGAGTGTATAATGTACATGTAATAGTTGAAAAAAGGACAGACAGGACTTTAACACTATGGAGTGTGGGTTGTTGTTTTTTGTAATATTGTAATGTGGTGTAGCCTATATTATACATGTAGATAGATACATGGAGAAATGTGTAGCAATAATAATTTTCGCGGTGCATGCCGAGAGCTGAGTGAGAAGCACAGTGTTGCGGATAGTGCTATTATTGCTGTCTTTATTCGCGTCTCTACATTAAGTTCCTTTCTCGTCCTCCTCTTTTATATTCTGCATGAATAAATCAGAAAAGTGAAAAAGTGTCATGCCTAATTCTTCGATGGAATTTTGTTAGCAAATCCCTTCGAGCTTTTATTTTCGTGACAAACAAAGTCTATTCTTCTAGGAGAATGGGAAAAGTCAGGTCAAGTCTTCCCATAAAAACTTATTTTTTAAATCTCTATGGAATTTCTTGAAGTAAACTTTATAAGTATACTTTCCCTATGTATACATTCTATACTAGAATCCACGTGCGTTTAACGTGCGTGATATACAGGAATTTTTCTAAGAGACATAGACGGTTTTGGGGAGATTGACAATAATCGCCATTAGTTAAGTATTAGCAAGGTCTTCGTCTTTAGTGCTATAGGCACCAGTAATACTAGAATCTTCTTTGTGATTAATTACTACAAGTTCTTTCACGTAGAAGAAGCTTATAAAGAAAGTAAGTTGTTTTATATCCCTGCTTACGAATGATGAGGAACATTCTTCTTATATTCGTCCATGCTAATGAAATCTATTATGAAAGTTTTGTCATCTCTCTTTGTTTTTTGTGTTTTCCGTCTAAAAACTACATCTGAAGGTTTTAGCTATGAAAAAAATGAAAATCTTAATTATTAGACTTTCTCTATGTATTCTATTAGTACCTATAAGATAATAATAATGCTCTAGAATACATAGAACTTTATTACACCGTGGTGTAGAATCATAAGGTTAGGCATAGTGACATAAAGGGTTAAATCTTAAATCGTGTAGCAGCTATGACCGACTTACATTTAGTAAGCCAAGCTGCAGAACTTTAATTTTCCTGTTGACAGAATGATATTCACCTTTGCAGAGTCATAGTCCATAATAATGCTACAATTCTTATGTAATGACATGACATAATTACAACAAGGACAATTAAATGTCGGACGAACGAAACTAGAAAGTCATCTTAATCCGGTTAAACAAATTTCATTTGTGCGCAAAGGCCTTGTGGGTTAATAATTATGGGGAGAGTAAATTACTTCAAAAAATCTTTAAAGTTCATTATCTTGGCTGAGAGTTTGTGAAATGCATTATGCTACAATATACACTAGGAACACACATAGAATGCTCCATTTACAATATACTCAAGAAGTCGTGTTGACTGTTGGCGTGTACTATAAAGAAGAATAAAAGATGTAAATAGTTTTCTTCTACCTTGCATGTGCTGCGCTAAATAACAGTAATGATCATACGATGGCTGAAGAATAGACGATATAGAGATAATGAACATTAGTGGCTTAGTTGCACAAGAGTAGTAGAAAGATTAAGTATAAGAAGGGAAGATGAGTGCAAAGCTAAGAGCAAGAAAGCAACTGCTACACATACAACATGTTCGTATACATGTATAAAGCAAAGCAGGAAATTCTATACTCATTGTTGTAAGAAAAGGGCTTGAGTGAAAGGAGAAAGAGGGAATTTGGTGGACGTAGTTTTGGCTAATTTCTGCCCAACGCAATTTAGACGAGAGCACACTTAACTCTTAATGTGATCCCTTCCTGGAGCAGTTGCAGACTTGGCCTCCCGGGATTTCTTTACATAATACCCGCCTGGAATTCCTTTCATAAAGTGTCTTATCCTCTTATACTACCTACCTCTAGTATTTACTTATACATATATCTGTACTTACCTTACACTGCATCGACCAGTAGTAGTAATACACTAGTAGTTACATTATAAGTGTGCAGTTTACAATGGCATAGTGTAGCATGTATACTAGTTAGGTTGGTAGGAGTATTCGTATTTGTTGTATTGTATGTAGCAACATTTGTACTAATATAACGGCTTCAACCAAAGAACAAGTCAAGGCAAATGGCAAGTAAACGCAAGTTGAAAATGAAACTGGAGCCTAGGTTAGTTTTGTGATGTCTTTGCTTTAGTTTTCAGCTAACGCCTTTTCGACTCAACACACTAACTCACGTATACAAGATTTTATAACGCATTAAACCAAACGATAGTAAACCAAAGGAAAATAAAAGAAAGATACATTCCTTAAATAGTTAGCTGTTCTTTCAACTTAGCGGAGATACATATGGTTGTGTGTATGGCGCAAGCAATCCGTGAGCATTCGTATTCTATGTATGGAGTCTTTTTACTCCGTAATGTTTGCAAATGTGGCTGCATTGTTGTTTTTTGTTGTTTTGATGTCAGGGTTTAAGCTCCTATTTCTTCTATGTATTATCTTGTGCTGTTCAGAGATGCTGTTAGTGTTGTGTACAAGCTGGTGGTCTATGGTAGTTGTATGGTATGGTGGTGGGGTTAGAAAAATCCTTTAAAACGAATATGTATGTGTATAGTAGGTAATGAGCAGACACTAGCCATTCAGTGTAATGATGATCGTCCCATTAGGTTGTGAGACTGTGGCTGTGTCCTTTTTGTTGGAAATCTGTGAGATGTGTTGCAGTGTGAATAGCTTTCGTTCAAGAACAAATTGAAAGAGTTTTGACGACTGCAGTATAGTCAGTGTGCTGAAAAAAGGAAGGAATTAAATTGTTCATCTCTCCAAGGAAATCGTGGGTTGATGTGGTGTGCAATGTATAAAGTTAAAGTGTAGAATGTCATACATACAATACGGTTAGTAACATATCGTAGTATATGTAGTTACTGTTTCATTTATGTATGCATGTCAGCAAGTATTTCCCATTATTTTGTCGGGGCAATGTTCCTTGATACTGATGTTGATGCGAGAAGAATTTATGCGATGCGACTGGGACAACCTACCCTCTTCTGGGTACTCGGTGGTGTTTTCAGTGTGTAGTATAGAAGCTCAGTAATGTATGTAGTGTAATGCAATGTGAAAGGGACTTGTATAGTAGTGAGTGAATTTGCGTTGTTCCTGGTTTAGTTCACACTGTGTGCATTCTCTATATATTGGAGTGAATTTGTAAAATGCCTCGTTTAAGTTTACGATATTATTTTCGGTGAGTAGTTTACCTTGGAGCTCTAAAACTTGCCTGCACGCTACTTGCCCATATTCATGGCTAAGTGAAGTCGATAAGACCTCTTGTTCCTCTGTCTGACCTCTCAAATGTTTCATATCCATTACCTGTATGATATGCACGTTACATTTCCTATGGAACTGCCACTTTTCCCTACTTAATGTAAATAACTGACGTTGGCTTTGTTGAAACTAACCTTTTGGTGAAATATTAGCGTGTAGTTCCGAGAAAATTAACTTAAATTGCCATTCTTTTTCAGCTATTCATACATTCTCGCATTATATGGAAGGCCAAACCGAGCACATTTCTGTCCTTTGGCTATTTTCGGAAAAATGTAATCAAAGGGAAATGCCCAGACTTGCCCAATAAAATTAGCTGAACCGCTCACTACAAATACACGTAGTATAAATATACAGTAGTATACCTACCAGGGCTATGCCAAAAGGGAAACTTTGTTTTCTCAAGATTTTTCTCATTGTGCTTTATTGCATGTACATATGGAGGATTGCAAAATTCATCCATAGCTGAATGTGTTTTATTTATATTAACAAACCTCACCTCTACAGATAGGTTGTTAGATACGCAGCAAGTTTAGTTTGATGAATTTTTAATATGACTGCAGATAAACGAAATACTTACAGTGAGTGGTCATAGTATAGTTCATAAGGTTAAACTTGCGAGTAATTTTACTATTATAGCGTCTAAATGGCGCCTTATC
The DNA here is from genome assembly GCA_034694085.1 of Pogonognathellus longicornis. Taxonomy (NCBI): domain Eukaryota; kingdom Metazoa; phylum Arthropoda; class Collembola; order Entomobryomorpha; family Tomoceridae; genus Pogonognathellus; species Pogonognathellus longicornis. The sequence goes on from JAQFYB010000035.1 coordinate 66,418, forward strand.
GTCGGTGTGACACCATGGCTTGAGACCCTACCATTTCCAAGATTACTACTTTACTTATGAGTTGCCGACTCATGTAGTTTTCATGAAATAAGTAAAGGAGCCTCCGGACAAAACGGATTACGTTCGAAGAAAGGCTGACTGAGCTAAGAGTCTGTAGACAGGACGAACTCCGAGAAAAGTATGAGGAAAAAGAAAGTTGTGCCGTGTTATGTGAGAATAGGATTCTTGATTTTGAATCTTTCAAGTGAAAATGGAGAAAGTCTCAAATATCCCATCAAGGCAAAGTCCTCCTTCCGGCGACATTTTCAGGATGTCCTCCATATCCGATTCGAATTCAGATTTGGATTCAGAAACATGTAGTACGTCTCAACCAGCAATGGTATGTATGTAGTATGTGTATGTAACATCTATGTACTAAGACACCTTCTTCGACGCTTGTCGATCCCTTCTCTCGTGTCCTGTCTCCCAACTGACGACGAGTGACTACCCGAAAATAGATAGTCGTCGAGATTCTCAATATGTATACAGGGGGAGGTACGCAAACAACCAATCACCCCAGCCTAGCAAAAAACTGGAATCTGTAAGACACATTTTACACAATTTCTTTCCCCAAAATAATGTTTTGCACTTTTTGCTGGTTCCGAAACGTAATCCTGCGTACGACCTTGAAATAGACTTGAAATAGACTTTGCTTTCATCAGCAACCGAAAACCTAGGTACTGGCATTACTTTGCTAGTACATATCTTTTTTCAGTCCATCTTCGTTCGTTCCTTCTCCTGGCAATTGCATGGCATTACATTGTATGCAGACTACAATGCTTAACGTATACTACTAGTATGTATGTTCTTGCTATTTGCTTCCACAGCATTCTCAAATCTGGATTTAAACTACAAGTATTCTCGTTTCTTTAGACAGCTTTGTTTGACGTGGCTAAGTTTGCTTACATGCTAAACGTAGATTGTCTTGGCGTACTTGTAGTAGGTCGCTATCTCACTTTTAGTTTGTTGAGACACACCAGGCAAAATAATATTGAAGGGAAAAGTGGAAACCAAATGGTCTGGTTACCTTTAGTGTATATAGGAAAACTCACACTACTATTTGTACTAGTAGTGACTCTAAGATACTCACTACACACCTTTGGGCTTGTAGCTTTTCTTTATACAGAAACCAATCTACAAATACAGAACGTGATCACTGTCAGTAGTCAAAGTCATACCCTAGTGTGTATGGGCATCTCTGTACGTTTTTAAACCATTATATCCCTGAGCTAAGCTTGCCTTGCCGACTCACACAAGGCTTATGCTACTGCTGCCGCTGCTAGGATACTTACCTTCTCCACACGCTGGGAAAAAGATTTTAGGTGTAGGTTTCCTTGTGTACCTATATATTCCAAAAGTGTTGTATAAAGCTACGTGTTTTTATACAGTAGTATTGTAGTATCAGTGTCTTTTCTGTTTTGGCTTTGAGTGTTCGTGCTTTCCTACTACTTTTTACTTTCTCGACAAATTTCAACTCTCAGCTCATTGATTTGATTGTCTCCACTCTCCTTTTCCACATCCACTTGAATAAAGTCAACTTATTTGTATTTTATATGGTAGAAAAAAGAGAGCGCTCTATAATATAATGGAAAAGTATTGCGAATCGCTTCAAAAAGGGATATTGGTTCTAGGTGGAATCGTGAATACTGTTTACTCGTTTTATTCCGTTTGACTGAAGAACACAGGAGAAATGTCTCTTTGTCCCGACTAAAAGTAAGTTTGCGTCAAACTTAGAAGAGTTTACTTGAGTCAACGACAACTCGGCCACTTTTAGCTCCAGAAAGTCCCTGAGTCAAATAGAATAGACAACTAGTATCCTATGAGTAAATATTTAGTGCACCGCGACTATATATAATACAGATACATATACTACGACTCCCTACCTAAAACCTACAATGCAATGGTGTAAACTGTAATCTGTATACAAGTATTAGTACCCTGTACTTTATACGTATATACCTATGGAGATTGTGTAGTATCAGTGTGTCTGTATATCGCATTATAATGAAATTCTAACCAAGACTGTTTACTAAACGAAACGAAGCTTGTGAACTAGTGACTATAGAGTTTAAATGGAAAGGAAGTAGGATGCATGGGTTGAGTATGTTCATGAGAAGTCGGTGGAAGAGAAGTTGAGTGGAATAGGTGATTCACTCTGTTTCGGCTCTTTTGCTTTGGTTTTAGTCCAGTTTTGCTTGAAGCTAAATAGACATTTGTTTAAATTGGCCTCTATTTGCAAACTGGTGTTGAGAATTGAATGGGAGAAATAGATTACATTAAGGCCCAGCTCAAGTTGAGTCAGGCGAGAATCATTGGCTTCCAAATGGCAAGAAATACAATTCCCTAAAAGGGTTATACAGCCATAAGCCAAATTTTATTTCTCTAAAAGCAAATTGCATTCATAGAGTCAACTCTGAGGCTTTGGCTTAAAACTTTCGACAAACTATTTTAAATATCTCCGGATACAAGTCGTAGTTAGAAAAACAAAGAAAATGTCCCAAAATAGTTTTTCTATGAATAATAATGCTACGTACACGATACAACTAACTATATAGACATGACACATGAGAAATTCCTATTACAATATTGTGTAGAGGTCTGTAGTATATTCCCAGAATAGCTTTTTAAATCCCAGTTTTTCATAGGTAGGACTAGGATTATAACGTGAAAGTATAACTTGTTTGAACCTTGGCATGAATTCTTTAGTAGATATTCCGCCCACACACGCTTAGGAGAAAGCTTCTGGTTGCAAATTCTAGCGAAAGTTAATTTTTATTGGAAATTGCCTTCAAACAATCCAAGAAAGACAGAAACACAATTATCTACAACAATTTACGATGTAAAAATTATTACATAATAAAAGTTAAGTACTTTGTTATGATTGCAAATGACCATATGCGACAAACTTTTTACTTTCCAAATGTAGCAAGGTAATCTTCATTAAAAATAAATTAATGTACAACATATGTACCTACATATATGTTTTATTGTATATATAGCTCATTCCTGGCTGTAGAAAACTTACCAACAAAACGTTCCGACAATCAACTCGACAAATATACTTTGTGAAAAGTTAGGGATTTGTAAAGCAAAGACTGTTGATATTTGTTCTCACGACTTAATCTTAATGTTTAGTTATTGGTCGATGTAATGCTTTAAAAATTAAAGGATTAATGGAAACAGGAATTGTTTTCGATTGAGTGCTATAAAGAATTATTGTAGCTGTACGTTGCGTTACACTTCCACAAAAGTATAACCTGTTCAGTGACATTCAAGATAAAAGAATCACTCACAATCCCACCTTGAAACAATTTCAAGAGAGAAGCCCTTGAGTCCTTTGAGGAGAAATCCATTAAAATTCATGCATGTACGGAGCTAACAGCAGGTATATATAACCAACTACAGGGTTCCACACACACAAACACACCTTTAAAAGTAACAGTCTATAGCTACAGACAGCAAATCAATTTTATGTATTTTCACTTTGTGTGTATCGTTATATAACTGTAACGCATAGAGAACACACTAGGCAAGTAAAAGTACAAGTAGGCATTGAATGTTGTTGAATCGTTGAGTAGTGTGTACAGTACTTCAGACACAGTCTAGATATGCGTTTAATCCATTGAAGCAAATTGATTAAAAGGGCCGATGCTATGGAACAGACCAGCAAACATTCGAACAGAAAAGAAAGAGTGAAGTTGCATGTCAGAAGCCAATAAATAGGAAATGGGAATGAGACTTCGTTGTTAAAAATTCAGAGCATTCTGTTTTCCTTTCGTTACTTCACATTGCGCTACTATTTACTATACAGCTTGACCATTCCCATGCTGTATGGGTACCTAGAGTACCTACCTATATACTTTCTCCAGCATTCGAATTGCATGCATTTTACTGTACAGAAACTGCATCCTAACTAAAGTTGCATACCTGCACATAGTACTAGTACTATTTCCATGAGTGCTTTCTGTGTGAGTATAAATGGAATACATGCATTTATTTATTACTCATTTGATAGCATGCATCGTGCATGTGTGTCGGGGCATACACCTGCACAGTATGTTCTTAATTGTATAACTCACTTCAATTAGTGTCATTCAATTTATTAGATTTGTCAACAGTTGCATTGTAATATTATTATAATGAAAGTACCCGCCGTGAATGAAAGATCACCGGGAAAATGCTTGTCAATAATTTCCACCAGGAAGTTGTCATGTATTAAACACAACACTATTAACGCAATGCCTTTGTAACGATAACATATTTTTTGTCTGTCTTGTCAAATGAAAAGATGACTAATGAGGTCGTGCTCGCCGTGTGCTGACAGAAATGCAACTGCAAAAATTGCAATGTACCTTACTATATTGTATTGTAACTGAGAAAACAATGCTATGTTGAAAACTGTACCTTTGTTCATGTACTTAATGTAGCAGTGGTGTTTAACTATTAATGCTAAATATATTATTCGAAATATATTGTTATGGCATGTTGATGTGTTACGAATGCATGTGTGTTCACATTGCAAAATGTAATTTATGGGAATATGAAATACAAATGCATTTAACGGATTTGAAAAGTCAGTCTTGTTGACAGCTTATCACAACATGAATTGTAAGAATGGCTATAGAAATTTTGTAGTTTTATGTACGTAGTGTATTGTTTACCTACCTATTACAAATGATTCCAATGGTAAAAATTGAATTCTGATATTAAGCATCCAATTGGTTAAAATGTATAGAATAATTGTATTATTATCGGGAAAAATGTAGATAATTATGTAGCATTTAATTCAGTAGCGAGAATTAGCTAGAAAAAAATGTTAGTGATATATTTTTCACAGGGGATCAAATCAATCGTTGATTGAAGTATTTGTATTTCAAGATAATTATATTATCGATTACCAATATTGGATTTCAAACGTAGATTTTTAATGGAAGCTAATAATTAGCCTCTTTAGAAATAATATTGGACATAGTATTTTCTAAATGTGCTGTGAGTTCATATCACTCTCGTCTCAGCTAGTGTAGAATATTGTATTGCTTTCACTTTATAGAAATCATAGCACTGTAAATTATTCGGTTATATTGATGCATGAACCAAGTAGTGGACAAACCAATGAATTGGGTTCCATTATGATTATACTGTTAATGAAAATATGGTTGTAAATCACGTGGTGGTAGTAAAAGCAAGTAAGTAAGAGGCATACGTAGTAGAGTGGAGTAGAGACGAGGAGAAACACGAGTAATTAATTAATGTCATTCATTTCTGATTTATTAATTACTATACGGTTCAAAAGATCCTGGCTGTGTTTCCTTGGCTCGTGATGATGATGAAGGCGACGATGATGATGTGCGTTCATGGAAAATGTTGCTATTATTATTACCCAGTCGAAGTAGTTGAGTGCATTAATTCACGATACATGTAGGTAAGCTACCTATTCCATTCACGCACAAACATCAACATCTCCCACAAGAGTGCAAAGTACTGTAAACTGCAAACCATTACTTTCGCTATAATTTACTATTACCTGCTACTACTATACAATACCAATACTAGTATACCTAAAACCTAACTATAATCTATACCACTGGCGTAGCCAGGGGCGCAAGGGGGCAATTGCCCTTCCACGAAATCTGGAAAAAATAGTTTAATTTTGACCTGAAAGGACAAAAATCTCGAAATTTTTCTCGTTACGCGTGAATTTTATGTATTTTATGTTAATTTTTGCCAAAATTGAGTACATATATACCTTATGTTTTGAGTTTGCCCAACTGAAACCAAATTCTGGCTACGCCTATGATCTACACACTATATGTACATGACACGAATAGATTTATAAGACAAGACAAATCAAGGGACGGTAATAATAATATGTAATGAAACAGACACACATACAAGACACACGATGCATAGTAGAAGGAACATTAGATTTATGTAGTGCTACTTTCTTTTCTTTACTCTGCTATTCACGAGAGATCATTAGCTACAAATTAAAGATAGACATTTGGTGAGCACAAAGGGCAGCCTTCACTTTTGTAGTTGTAGAGCAGTCTACTGCATCTAGTTTTACAATAGAGAAATTCGAGAATAGTGTTTCTCATTGAAAGTCGTTAGTTAGTTTTGTAAGTACGATCTTCCTCTTCCATGCTTACTTATCTGTACATTGTTAAAGTAGTGGGAGGGAGAAATCCCAACTCTTCTCGCTTGAAATACTGCTATGCAGTAACAGTCAAATCGTCAGACTATATTATTCTACTTTCAACTATAATAAAATTCTATGTATGTATGTTCCTAGTCTTTAGTCCTTTGCTTGTACCTAGTAGTAGTAGTATAGTTGCTATAGATGAAGGTAATTACTTTTCTCCAATGTGCAATAATAATACAGGCATGTTGCTTCATCGTTCCAGTCGTTATTGCCGTATCCTGCTTATTATCGTGTTGTCAATTTTGCTTACGAACTGCATACAGTACTAGTAGCATTTACACGGTTAGTGTATATCAACGAAATTAAAACTCTTGGACAACAATTTTTAACAAATCTCGTTTAGTGAACAATATATTTAAGATTCTATCTTGTGTGTAATTTAAGATTAATGTTTACTCACACTGTAGTAATATATTAGAAATCAAGGTATACTGTTATATTGAAAGGAATTCCTGAAGGAGTTATATCTTTAAAATGAAAGGTGGAAGCATTGCATTGTATTCATTGTGTAGTATACTAGGTACTTGTAAGTGTACTCAGTCTTAACAATACCAAAATGCAGTGCCAGAGCATACATTTGTGAAAATTCCACTAATTTTTGTAAATTATACTATAACTATAAAGTTTTAAAATTTACCCTTGCCAATTTGGGTAAAATATTGTGAGTTCCTCAACCTTTCGGTGTTCAATAAATGGCTTGGTGTTCTAAACTGAGAATTTGACAATTAGTACGACTTTATTATGAGAGAATGAGATAACCATAAAACCTAATTTTAACATTATTTATAGATACAATTTGTTCAACTATTAATGTACTGCTTGGATGGTGAAATAGAAGCACATTAAGAAACATTCAAATAAAAAAAAATGCATACCTAATAATAATATATTTTTTGTTGTATCTACAATGTATACAATAGGATTTTACAGCAAGAAAATTTATTTCATGTGACAGCAAGTGTAAATTAGGTACATGATAAGACTATAGTTAAAATCTGATCATGTACCTAATTTCATTGATGTAACAACGTAAATAGACCTTGTCTAATTTACGGTGGTAATACCTAATCTACCAATTATTTATGCTCATGATGAGTGCAGGAATAGCAATAGAACCGTGATAATAAAAATGGAATTTCGTTGTACGTATTTTGTCTGCCAATCTTATCTTGTGACAAACACACATTGATTGCTATTGTTTGTTTGGATCTACGTGAGTAATCCTTTAAGCAGGACAAATCTAATTGTAAACCATAACACTATAAAAGCTGTAAGATAGTAATTGCATGGTGAGAAAATGGTAGGTATCGATTTTTGTAATAACACTGTAGGAAACTCATTTAGTGACTTTGAGTGTCAGTAATAGGTTCCATAGCTTCTAGTACACGGAGCAATCTGTAGGACAAAGATTATTTACCTGACCATGCTGTCTGTCAGCATCGTTAAAAGTAAGAGGAAAGCAAAGAGAGAGAGGAAATACATTACATTAGGTGGTAATCATCAAATGTCATTTCGCTTTAGCTTCACCTACCCGTTCCCACTTTTCTTTTTTCAGTTCCTCTCTCCCTCATTCTCCACACTCCTACATTACATTACACACTACTACGTGTGATTGTGTGTGCGTATGAATACACACAGGACCTACCTTCCTTATACCAATAACACCATGCTACACCTACCCTAGTATTTACTTACTATCATTATTACATTACATTATCTTAATCATACCAATGCAATACTACATAGTCTTATGTATTCTATAGCGTTGTTCTTGTGTGTAGACACGGATAGTGAAAGTGTTGTGTGGCACACATGGCCCGTCTGTCAGCTAGCGAGGAGTGTGAGAACAAGAGCAGTGAAGTAGACCCTCCCCTTCCCATGTCCCATGACATTTCATCAAATCCACTTGTCAGCTCAAATTAGTCTAGGGAAAAGTGGAAAACAGAACAGTGTAGTTTTGACATACAGATAGACTCGTACTCTGAAAGAGAGAGAGAGAGAGAGAGAGAGAAAAGGTGTAGGTAAAAGTATTAGTATTATATGTGTAGTCTGCTCCAGTAATTTGTATGTAGCAGCTTAGTTTCTTATCAAAGCAGTCAGGAGAGTAGAATGTAGGACTGTGTAGTTGTAGGTTGTAGTAGCAGTCATATAAGTGAATCAAGTGAATTGAGCTGCTGAAGTTAGAAAATGAAATGAGCTGGAGAGGAGAGCAAACTGCAGTATATATGAAGTCGCCTTTTATGTTGTTTGATCTGATCGGTTTGGCGTTGGCTTCTAGTACATGGTGTAGTATGTAGTATGTACTAAGTAATAGTTGGAATTCTATGTTTTATATAGTTTGTATAAAATAGTGTAGCTAATACTATAGTGAAAGGTTGGAGTTGTATGATGTAATCCTCTTGCAGAGCCAAGCAAACGAATTTCTTCATCGTCGACAATAAACTAAACATGTGTGAAGCTTGAAAGATAGAGTGAACATTTCATGCGACTTTCGTAAGTAAGAATCACATAGTTTTTTTCCCCATCAGTTTAATACACGTACTATTTATATAGTATGCACTCTAATCGAAGCAGAAGAGACTTTGACTCAATTCAAGTCGACTTTGCTAATAAATCGTATTTGACTCTTTTACTATATGAGTACCTATATAGAACATACATTCTTTAGAATTGGGACATGTAAAAGTCGTAGAAATGCAAGAGGAGGAGACAGGTATTCAAGTCAATACCTGTCACGTTGAAAAAGAAGACAATTTTAAATTGAGCCAAGTATCTCCAGCTATCTTCACAACCTTGCAAAAGTAAACTTGCAAAAATAATATCTGGAAAAGGCACTCGGCCAAAATAATGCGTATCCATTTTTTCAAACAACTCTGTGGGTTTTGAACACGGAGGAGCACCGGAACCATATTATTTGTTCTGTATACTACCAACATCAATTCCTCCTACATACAATAGAAGAAATCCGTATTTCTACATACATATACACTCAAGTAGTATAAGGTACCTGTATCTCACATATTGGATCGCTCTTTCTAAGTCATAGGAAATGACGCGTAACATTATTGAAGTTACAGTCCTATGTATGTGTGCTAGTATTACTATCTGGTACATGGACATGTATATATGTATGTTATGTAGATATTTGAATGTGAATACTTGACTTGAATTTAACTCCTTGACTCAAACACTCTTATTCTCTCTTTCTCTCTTTACTTTAGTCTACTTATGTTTTTCACACGAATTCCAAAGGAAGTAAAGAGTTGACACAGTCAGGGAAAGAGGGAGAAAGTACTTCAGTGCCAGCAAAGAGAGTTCCGTTCGGTTTATTTTTAACTTTTACCTTCCTGCTCTTATGTCTTTCAATCCTAATGCCCCTTTCATACTTCCTAGTACGTATAACAACGGGAATTCCATTATACAAAGCATTGTATGCACAGAATAATATTATACCATGTTTAAAACACTTTCTATTCTACTGTAACTAAAGTATAATGCAAATATATACGAATAACTGTGTTATTAACGTGTGATGCTATCTGTACAAGGCAGCGTTTGTACTTGTAATATTAAAGGTATGAACGTAAATGTTGCCCAGTACATACATATAATATAATGTTTGGGTCGTGAGTATGTAGTACGTACTACGGTGTAGCTAGGATGGTGGTGGTGGTGATGTGGTGGTTTGGTTTGGTGGGGTTTCTCCCGAGGTGAGTTTAAGTTAGAAACTGACGATAAACGAAAGACAAAGTTCATCGGAGTAAGTTAAGTGGCGAGTAGTGGTGAAAGTGCGGGGGAGCAGCACTTCTCTTTACTCCCGTCTTTCTCCCACATAGCCACAACTCACATTTATTATCCGAATCTTCTATTCATTCCAAGTGCGTCTCTCATCATGATTTTCTGTCATACAAGTCTCGGCTCGGGGCTTCCACTGATGGTCTTGCTTGACTTGTGATTCGCCTTCACTTTTCCCGGGTATTACTATATCTTTGTATATGCAGCTCCCTTTCCCGGCATCTATACCACGAAACTCTTGGTTCTGAACTGCTGTAGTACTTCTGCTTGGCCCTAATGAGAATTCCCTCATTAAGCCTCCATCTCATAATCTATCTTGCTTTTTCACAAATACACTCTTGAGTGTTGTCTGTCATTCTTTATATTATGTCTCCGGATTTGTAGGTAGCAATGTATTAAACACGTTCTACTTCTATTGCGCCAACACCACTACCAGTCTAAAGTTAAAGGATAATGTGTCTTTTGTAGAATACACTTTAAGTGTACATTTGTATATAATGCTATTTCTGAGTTGTTATATTTTACATTTCGCTTGGCTTGTGTATATATTTATGTAGCTATACAAGAAAAGAACGTGCTTTACACACATAAATGTATGTATATGTACAGAGGTGGGATTTAGACTATAATATTGTGAGTGGATGTTGATGTGTGTGTACCTACCAGCTTTATGGTAGTACTATGATAAATCATCATTCATAACACACCATAACGTACTAATGGAATGGGGTGCAAATGGCTCCACTCTGTTGTCCGTCATGGTACTTACTCGTGTTCATGTGGAATGTACTACAAGGGTAGTAAATGTCTGCGTCATCATCATACTCCGTGTTTAAGCACTACAGATATTGTTATTTATTTTTATACGCTTGCTTTTGTTGAGTGCAGCATTTAACTCAATGTTCTTACTCAGATTTGAAGATTGCCATTGAATTGCGCTCATAACAATTCTTACGTGAAACTATGGGAGGGGTGAATTAAAGCAAAGTGCAATAATGTATACTTTTCTCCAGTGTGGAGTCAATGAAGTTTAACAAGTTATGCTTCTATGCTAAAGTGAAAGTGAATGACTGCCAAAGTGAAATGATTTGTTTATAATTCGGCCTACTACATTTAATAAAAATATATGTAGCAAACATCTGGATATTCAGCTGTTTCTATTTTAATGTACCTTATCATTCGTATAGTCTAATGTATATAATTAAGTTCACGCTTCAGAGGAATCCTGTTCATAGATAATGATAACGATATGGAAGAGAGCCGTGTTGATATTTGCCCTTAGAGACACGAAAAACTTTCTGCATATTATCTCCAATGTACGTTTTTGAAATTACGAATTCTGTGATGGTTTATAACAAGTAGGAGTCCTTATTAGTATGTAAGAGAGTGATGAGGATAATTTAACGTAAGAGTAATCTGTATACATAGGATTGCGCATAAAATACAATTTTTAATAAAGCCAAAATGCTTCTTCCCCTGCTTACTGTGACATTGTTAGTATGCAAAGCAGGAAAAAGAGCTTGTCGTCAATAGATAATGTCTCTTAAGAGAAAAACGAGTTCAGCTGCACAAAGACGCTCATGTTCTCTACAATGTTCCTACAATCAGTCACTGACTTCAGCTACTTTTTACTACTTCCCCTGTCTCGCTTTCCCCGTTCTATGTGGGCGAGTTACTTTAAATATATTAAATCAACTTCTGCATCCACAATGAAACCTCTACCATACATAAAGCTACTTTTACCTAACAAGTCTCCCGGAAGGTAAAGAAATAAACTAAAGAATGACAAATAAATGTAATGAGCAGCGCATTTTGTCAATCAAAACTTAACCAGACTGATGACTCAAGTGTTGCACAATCAGCTTTGGCTTTACCTTTACTTAAGTACTTCAATATAAGTTTTTCTCAAAAAAATCTGTTCATATTAGTTAAAATATGTATTTTTAAACTATGGAAAATATTTGAACTGGCAATGAGTAACATTATGTACAATATTTGTATTACATAACAAGTTGATTTCCTAGGAGTAAATGTGCATTTCTGGTATGAAGAATACATTGAAAAGTAATAGTAATAATACTTAGGGTGTTGTATTTCAAACTTTTCCGTGTAACAAATTCGTGTAACATACTTTCAAAAATATTTTCTGTACTCTGAGAAATGGGATAGGCATATGTTACAGTAAGTAGGAAACACGAGCGATGAGTTGTATGTAAAGAGAAGCTATGTACTATGTACTGCTAAGCAACATCACATGTTTTCATAGAACGTTGTTACAACACAAGGGATGCCGGATTCAGCCCTGGCACATTATCATTCGTATAGCAAGCTGAGCCGTAAGAATCCCGGAGGAATAGTTGAGTTGAGAAACATCTCTGTACTCCTACTTCCTTTTTACAGACGCATTATTTGGCTCATAACAGAAACCTTTAGTTAACTAGAAGTTCTGTCTCCCCTCATCTTCTCTTTGCTCATCGAATCTTTTCATCCTATCGTCGTTTCTTCATTCATTTCATACGTTTCTTCTATTATGCTTCTCAAAATACGCAGCAACTACTTACTCAAATTTTGCTCTTCATACCAACTTCAATTTTCGTTGAGTACACTTGTGCTTGTGAGAACTAAATTACCTACCTAGTAGGTACTCTACTCTATGCTCCTCTGAATGCCTGACTTATTATGTGCACCTAAATGTGTTCTACCACGGAACGCTAATAATTTTATACGAAACGATGCGCAATAAAGAAAAATACTTTTATTTCTTCCATTAAATATTTTACTACTGAAATTACATCACGAAGTAAAATGTGAGGAAACTAATGTGTTATTCACACCGTTTAGGAAGTTGCTGTTGCTAACAATGGAGGGCAAAAATACTTATGACTTTACAACCCACACGCAGGAGGGGCAATGCATAATCCTTACTCTACTCTATCCGTGTTTTTTCTTGCTAAACAGTTTCAAATATCTTTCACAGTTGAAGAATTCAAATAATAACATGTTTTGACGGAAATAAGCACATGATTATATACTTGTTACTCGTAAATACTTAATACATGAAGCAGAACAGGAATGGAAAGGGGAAACATGGAAAAATAAAAGCACGAATTCAGCACACGATGGCATGTAGTGACATAGATATACAAGTTTACTCTAATGGCATGTTCTTTTAGCTACTGTAAAGTAAACCGAAGAAATTTTACTCGTTGACTTCAGAAATGATGCCATTTTCTGCTTTTGATATAACTACATACACAAAAAACATATTGCATCTGTATATGCAATGTATAAGAAAGTGTATTTTACATTATTGTAACATTGTAAGGTAGTGCATTTAAGCGAAGCTAAAAGTAATGCCATACAACACCAAGCAAAACACAGACAAGAAACTTGTACACTGCAATATATCACAGCATGCATGCAATTTATTAATGGGAGCCACTTGACCTCATGGGATTACACCATTCGGTTCCCAACCCCTTTTCGAATTTGTAAAATGTGTATAAACACAACATTCATTTATATCTCCATTCTCAGCTCTTCTATACATAAATATACACTACCTACAAGAGCATGTAAATTATAGTACTAAACTATGTAGTAGCTACTTCCTAAGCTGTTTTCCGTAGCGTATTACCATTTTAGTTTCATTTAGTCTGTGTCTACTCAACTAATAAAATATAAGTACAGTGTACTGAACAATTCAAATGGCAAATTCAAGAAACGATGCAGAATAATGTAACTGCTGCTGTGACAAAATAATACACATGGATTTCCCTCAGCTGGCAATATTATTACAATATATACAACTAGTACCTACAAAAGTACAACTTACATTTCAGTCACTATGTACTAATAGTAATAGTAACTCCATTGTGACAAATGGGAAAAAGACAGACTGCACAGGACACTATTAATAAGTTTTGACAACAGAAAACTACATTCTACTCGTTCACAACATTCATTTGTTCACAAATGTTATTATAGCAATACAAATTTAATGCATGCAAATGCAAATTGTCCACCCCCATCCATCCTTTTCTGTTAACCTCGATGCGTTACACATTGTATAACAATGTGGGAATTTCATTTTATCGTGGTATCCTATGCTATGCTACTCTCCACTTTCTGCGCAAAATATTTTTAGCGTGTAATGAATGTGTGTGTTTATTACTTAGTTGTATGCTGGTTGTATTCCTATGTACACAACGCACATTCAACTTACGTCTTCTCACTGTATTATTGGCACAAGACTACATAACAATATTCTATTTTGGTCGTTTGGTTTGTTGGAATTGGACTTAAGTGCAGTGTTGAGTGTGGCACAAACAATAAGTCTATCATGTTAAGTCTAGTGTGAACTAAAGGGAAATGATGAGATCTAAATCCCTGCTGCTAGTAAAAGCCTTGATATATTGTATGTATAGTTCAACCCACTTATAGTTTATGATGGAGACAATAATGGAGAAAGTGTGAAACAACTGAAGATTCCCTCAGACTCAGCAGATAGAGTCAGTCAGTTGAAATTCAATGACATAACTTTTAGTAGTGGGTCTTAAGAGTTGAAACAACTTTCTTTGAATGGTCCTTAACAACATGCACATACATATATATCTGTATAAATAGTACACGCACTGTACAAAGCTCTAAAGAAAGAAGGCTTGGCAATCGAGCCAATCTAATGATCTAAATAACCAAAATAGATTTTCACAAGTTGTACTATTATATAATTGTATTGTGCTTTGAATTGAATCGACAAGAAAGACTTTGAGCTGGAATGACAGAATTCACTATGGAGCATTATGAAAGAAAAGTTGAGTGAAAGAGGAAGTCGTGTGGTTGTTGTATGTAGCTTGGACAGTGTGCTGTTTGCTTAGACACGAGTACTGCCACACTGTTCCTATTCAATTATAATAACCACCGCGCCCATTATCACTAAACTAGAGCTGACTGCGTTGTTAACAGTTAGTTGGGCAAGCCTGAATGAAATTCTAAAAGTCTCTTGTCTTATTTTACAGTGAATTGAATTTGCTTGCTGTACTGATGCATTATGATTGCATGTATGTACGTACAATACAAGCTGTGAAATGGTCACCTTTCCATTGCTTTTGTTCTTCTTGTGCATATATACAGGTATACATTGTATGTATACGTTATCTGTATGTATTATGTATAGCATACTTGTTTTCAAGTATAGAAATACCTAAGTGCATACTTACTTAGTACATTTATGTACACAGGTTGCAATATTGGTGGAAGTTTTGCCTTGTTGAAATTGTGTAGACATTACAATATTAAGCAGGAGTATGTACACTCAAGTTTTAAATTGCTCGCATGCTCTTCTACAATTAAGTCTCATTCGATTCTTTCTCTATCAACTACTTATACTTCCATTCATTTCTTTTTGTTTGCTTTCCCTTCGCTTTATTTTACTTACTCGGAGCAACCACTTCATTGTATTGTGTAGCACGTTTCAGTAGTCCACTCATTCCTTCATAAGTTTATATCTTTACACACTTTGCTCCCTGTCTACACTCTACACAATGTACTTCATTTTCTCTGAGCTTTTTCATTCCTACTCTCACGATTGTGTTTTACTTTACTAGCTGGAGCTTTGAATTCTCTTTCTGTTGTATGTATGTGCTGCATACATTGTTAGTTGAATAGTGTGTGTGACAAGCACTCCGTAATATTCTCATGCACGCATCGAGTTAAGGATTACTCCAACAAGCAAACTTGTTAGGTTGGTAGGTACTAAGCTACATTTATACAGTCAAACACTAACTAATATGAGGTTGTAGCAATAGTAGAGCATTGTATTGTGAAGTTCGTCAACTACACCCTCACACGGTCATAATGCATTGTATTTCACTCCCCTCTCCAACACTCCATACATGAAATATGAATTTGAATTCGTTTTACGGACATAAGTCATGATCTTTCACATCACATGTTGCGTTGCATTTTGCATTGTGCACCTTATACACTCTACATTCCCTGCACTTTGAATAGAATACAATTAATACAGAGTAGTATTTGCTTGTCTGCTTAGTTTTCCAACTTTCGTGTGGCAATTGTTGGAATACTACTCTAAAATATAATGCCCACATGCAAACTGCAAACCACCATCATACCATGCCGTCCATGCCTTACTTACTTGTTTGGTGCATTACTCAATCTCTTTTAATTTAATACAACAGATGACCAGGATTATACATATGAAATACAATGAAAGGGATGCTCTCCAGCACAAAGTCTGCATTTCCAAGATACGTGTGTTTTATGAGTGCACTATCTGTATCCCATCACCATGCCATGCCATGTCAAACTTAATTTCTGATGCATTTCATTTGTTTCTCATACATACTTTTACTTTTATAGCTACGCTTAGGATAATTCTCTCTCTCTCTCTTTCTCTAGCTTTCCTAGTACAGCTCTTGGGTTTCACGAATATTCTGTATTCGCTTCATATTGTATTCAAAACGAATTAAAAGGTACATACTCTATACATGAATGTAAATCTATACATAGTTGATTAGATACTAGACATACCTACGTCTAGTCTATATATTTCCTTAATAGTCGAAACGATAATAAGGTTTAGGCTTACAGTATAACATTTTAATAACTGTAAGCTTACGTTATAGTTACAAAAGACTTGGTGAGAAAAAATGGAGTATAAAAAATGGAAATCAATATTTTATTCATTAAAATAGAGTTGGCATGAAAAGGTTGAAAAGAGTGGAGACAGAGAAAAGGGTTCATGGACACCTAAACTCCTGATAATAACAGGCAGACAGACTGTTGGTACTTAGGTCATTTGCATAAGCTTTGTTCGTTGTATAAAGAATAATTTTATGGATACTACGTACCTCTCCTTGCCTAGGAAAAGGTAAGCCTTATAGTATGTGCCTATATGTCTGAGCTCCACCTTCAATTAATCCAAGCCAGCGATTAAAGTTTAATTAAGGCTCACCCGCAATCCTCATTTTAAACATCACAGTTGAAAGTATTATGTGGCTTTTAATGCATCTTTAATCACTGCACTGTTGTGGCTCCCCCGGATGGAGCATCAGCGCACAGAGTCAGGTCTCCCACGTCTTTTCGCACTGGAAAATAATGAGATTCTACAAAATACTAGTTTGCTAGTATTGCTACAGTACAAATACATAATAACGCACAGTGCATAGAAAACAGGAGTCTTTTCCGCAAGTTTTGCGGTTTTCTGGGGGAAAGAGAAAGTAGAGAGTGTACAGTGAGTTATGTTACTCCGAATCTCCTACTGTGTACACATAAGCAAAGTATTAAAGCCACCAAAAACGGAGAATTAGTAAAAGTCGTATCAGACGAAAGAGAAATGTGGGGCGATTTATTTTAGAGAGTCTGGAGAGTTAGCATGAAAATGAGACGAAAAAGAATGGATCTTACTCATCACTTGTCTGTCTCTCCATTCCTTTCCCTCCTTTTTCTCTCTCGTGTGTGTCTCTGTTTCTCTTTATGCATTATTAGATTGAGAAATATTGAATTGGATGGCCCCAACGATGCTTCCAGCGCTCAATGAACATATTCTTTACAACATATACAGTTCTAAACGTAATATGGCCTATATCCATGTAATATGGCACATAGAATAGACTTGTCGTCCGTCCACTGGGTACTGTTGTGAATTTTAAATTGCCACGGATAAAGAATCTACTTGGGTTCTTTAAAATACTGTGCATTATTATATAAAGACATATATATGTCAAGTCAGTTATTCAATTGCTTTGAGACTGTTCTGCCCTGGGCTATCCTATAGTTTTATCCTCCTTTGCTCCTCTGTCTTTTACACACTACTTTACTTACATACACTCACACACTCTTTCTATAACTTACTACACAGATAGAGATAGCTTTACTCAGATGGCTTGGCATGGCATGACACGAGAGAGTTTACTTTTAGCTTATCTCCGTATGTCGACGTCTCTGACCTCGTTTTCACTATTACACTGTTTAGTCGTTAGTTTATTTCAGCACTGTCTATTTGCCGGGTAGATTCTATGTATCTCTTAGGTATGTATGTAGTAGCATGCAGTATATGTAGCAGGGAGTTCTTTAACAGTAAAATAAATTCATTCTTTAGCTAATGCTGCTAGATCTCAAACATTCATTCCAGCAATAGTATAAGACTAATGGCATGACTTGAAAAACACTGCTGTATTCACCATTTGTAGCTTTGCGACAGCTTTGCGTAAATAGTCCATTGGTGCATTCATGGATACACTCTATGTAGTAATTTATACTAACGTTGCTCTCTGAAGGAAAACTATTGTTTTTACATGTCACAGGGCTACGTTATTATGCTATACGTTGTAAAAGTACGAGGCTTTATATACAAAAGTGTATGTGAGTGTATGTGAAATAAATGTAGAAAATATGAGACGGAATTGGAAAAAGCTTACTTTCTCTCGTGAAAGCGAAAGTAGGAGACATACACACACAACAAGGGTGATTTCATGTCATGGAGTATAAACACTAGGAACTGGTGTTAGTGAACTGCATGTTCGCAGTCGGGATAAAAGGCTCCCTCTTTGAGCAAAACCGAATGGCTCTCACTCAACAAGATCATTGAACCTTCTTCCTCTTGATTATCTTCCTCGCTCCCGCTAACAACAACGTGAATTGCCTCGGGTGAATTAAAAGTCTGTTTGGGTGCGTGTGTATGACAGGAAGTGTATTAAGTAATACAAACTTTAGCTTATTGTAGAATAAATGGTGTCTTGAATGGATATAATCGTCTAGAGTGTAGAAACGGCTAGTAATTGCTTTTATATTTACTACAGACATGAAAATGATTTTTACACAAAGAGTCTACTAAAACACTCGATAGCGTTTACATGTTTGGGATTCGTTTTCGGGCTAAAACGATTGTTGTTACTCTTTCTGTCTAATTTTATTACTATTATACAGACACATGTATAGAGAATTCTGGATGAAAGTTTGATTTTCTAGACGAAAGTGTTTGTTTCCCCAATGCAACGCGTGTGGTTCTACACAAGAGAAATGTGTAGGGAATGTCAAGGAATTCACTAAAAGGTATTCCTGTGTGGCCGTGTCAGTTGGAAAAATTAAGTAAAAATTGTAATTCTGTTTGCGTTGACAAAATATGTCCGATCTAAACTTGAAAAGCAAATTCAATTTGCACGAAGAGAACACTATTGGTCAACTATCGTGAATCGGTATCTTAGATGCCAGAAACGTTTCCCCTTTTCCTTCCAGTAAAAGCCGCATTTTCCCCTTTCTTTCTATTGAGATTCATGGCAGAAGGAAGTCCGTACACTTGTCTATACTTGCTTAGATATAAACGAGATATACACACACAAAGTGAACAGAGTCCGCAAAACCTGCGACTACGTATCGCACTTTACGCTTGCAAGTGTGTGGGATGTGTGGAGTGTGAATGCGAATGCACTCATGTGTGTAGGATCACATCTCTTCAGTGCCCACTTGTTCAAGTATCCTCAAAATCTGAAAGAAGAGGAAACTGATCTGGAAACCAGCTGCTAAATATAAATATCACTGTACCTACTCTCCTGGCAAGTTTAAGTTCTACACTCCATTCCATGTACACACATAAGTACATATGCACACACTACATGTATTATTTAGGTACTTGTTTGAAATTGTTGACGTGGTTCACGTGCACAATTTTACTTTCCTAGTCTCGTAAACGTAAAAAAGGCACAAAGTGCTATGAACGGAGGATATATCTAGTAAAGATATCGCTTTGACGATTTGCTGAGTACGGATGCTTGTATTACAAGTGTCGGGATCAAATGATATTTTTGAATACGATATGAGATGTGTTTTTAGTACTACCTATGTATATTATAGTCGTGATAACCGGTGTAGCTATGCATGGAGAACCGCAAATACAGACCTGCCTCTATGTATTCCTACACAGTGTTGTATCAAAATGATATAGATAATAGAGATTGTTACACACTGCACTGTCCCTAATACAAAAAGGGAGATAGGCTTATGCATGTTTAGATTTTTGCATAGATACTTCTTGTGTACTCCATGCATGCCCTTCTCTTGATTCTGATAGCGAGTCAAGTGTCTTTTCCATTCATCTAGTGTAGTACTACTTATAAAAGTATAAGTACTGCTACACTTCTTGACTGTATCTGCGCAACGGGAAACTAAAGGTAGAAAATATTTCATATGTTGAAAAGAAGCTATAAAATATACTTTTGTGTAGTCTGCTATACTGACTCATAAATAGTAATGTTGCATCCCTATTGAAATCTAGAGGTGATTCTCTATAATAGTGTTACAGCTTGTGTTGTTCGGCCAAAGACACTTCATAGGTACTGTTGGTATATTTTATATACAAAAAATATTTACGCTGAACTACTTACATTACATGTGGACTTTATCTACCCGCGACACAACAGATATTGTAAATATGGTGCATGCTGTAGTATGTCCATGTGTTTATATGTTTAATACTTGCAAAGAGTATTGGAAGAGACGTTGAGCTGACTGAGATGATTTAAAAAAAGAGTTAACTACGTATGCAAGACGCATTCAATCTACTACTTGGGATTCCAAGCTAATGCATAGGACAACCAAGAAAAAAGACTTACATACAACGACAAGAAGACATCAAGAAAGCCATATGTGCGTCTTTAACTCTTTGTGGCATTTTCGACGAGTTCTACTACTGTGTGTCTCGCTTTTCTCCATGTGCTTACGTAGGTGTATGCTATACATACATGCCTAGGTAGCTATATTATTTTATCCACCCAAACCAGTAGGTAGTACTACTGGCAGCGGTGGTAAAGTACTAATACTATAGAACAGGGAGGAAACCAGTGCAAGGAACGTACACCACCATCAGTCTTTGGTTGTATATATCTGTACGTATGCGACATTTGTTCGCACGTATTTCTTGTTTCCATTCCACTTAGATGGTGTTCCTTTTTTAGATTTGTGCCGTGAGGTTTTTTGTGGGTGAGAGTGTGAATCGGGCGTGATGAGACAGTCCATGGAATTTCTAAGTTTCTTTGAGGTAATTCATTGGAACCGTCACCACAACTCAAAGTCAAGACAAGTTACAACTACTAAAGTAAAAGCAAAGCCAACGAAAGTCGAAGTAATAGACATTGGTTGGTTGGTGGGGGAAGTGAAAAGCGTTCTGTCGCCAGTGTGAAAGTCACGCAGAAAAAGAAAACCAATTTTTACTAGTTTTTTTTTAAATTGATGACGAGGGGATGGATGGATTCGTACATACAGAGATATATGCTTTATCTGCTTTATGTATACAATACACACACAATCCGTAACGTAACATGGAACATATAGTAGTGCGACTTTTTTAGAATGCTGACTTGGAGAAACGAATTATCATACTTTCACCTTCTCACACTTACGAACTACGTATGTGTATGTATTTGTATGTATATGCTAAAGAAAATAGTTTTCTGTCTCTCTTTTTTAAAGCAGTAGGTACTATACTATGTATGTATTTGTGTTGACAGAATGCATCTAGTTTTGCACCACACTATCTCACCTACCTTGCTATATATTTCTTGTTGTCTTCATAGAATTCTTTTTCATTTGATTTAGTGTTTATGTAGCAGAAGAGGTGACTTGGCAGAGATAAAGCTTCTGTTAACTTTTCTCATGCACATTTGCTCTGGGATTGGATTGAGTTGACTTGACTCTTTGCTGTCTTGTCTTTTCCGCACGTTTCTTTTTACACTACTACTACAACGGAACTGGATTCACTAAAAAACGTCGCAACAGTCAAGACCCAATTTATAAAATAAATAAGACATGTTATTTTCAGTTTTCACTATTACTTCCAATGGATTCGCTGAATAATTTCCCACAATCTTTACACGCTACCCTACATTGCCACCGTTGTGTTACATTTTAGTTCGCATACTACAATGCTCTAATATCAGCACCTTCATGATGATTGAATAATGACAATGCAAACTACTTGGTTGCAGAGTCTTAAATTTCTTCCATAGTAGGTCAGCTAAGTAACTAGTTCCTACCTACCTACATAGTTTAGAATGAGTTTGCACACTTTGCTGACTAAATTGAAATTGATTTCTTTATTTAAGCTTCTGCAGATGAAATTTAAACATAAATCACTCAAACACACATTTTCGCATTTACATCTAAATTAATACTTTGCATTCTTTGTATCCTTGCAGACGAGCCGTGTGAAAATACGCCTTGTGCCTTTGGAGCAAATTGCTACGTGGATGGAGGTCGTGCCCTTTGTCGATGTCCGGAAACTTGTTCGACTAGTTACTCCCCAGTTTGTGGCTCCGACGACAACACCTACTCCAATGAGTGCCTCCTACGTCAGTATTCCTGTCAAAACGAAAAATCCATCCGCATCAGACATGCTGGGGAATGCAGTAAATTAATCTTTTTTCCCTCTTATCAAAACTATGTCAAAGAACTCAAATATTAATCTAGTTACTAGAAATTAATACCTAAGTGAAACACAGCCGCCAGAGCGAGCGTACGTACTACTTTCAGATGAAGTAAAATATAAATGAGAATGAGACCTACATAGTTCCTTTCGTACAGGTTACATGTATTGCCATGCTGAGATGCGAAGATCAAGTGCCGTGCCTTGATGGTGACAATAGTGAGGGATTAAACAAGTTTTAACTGAAATGGAATGAGCTGTATGGGTTTTAGGTTGGTTGTTGAGTATGATGAATGATGTTCTTAGAAAGCAGGCAGTAAAAAAGCGTTGCACTTCATAAATATACACATTCTTACCTACCTATCTACACTAGTACAATAAACGAAGGAGAGAATTCAAATAAAATAATGTGACACAAACACACATAGCTGGGAAAATGTAAAATAAATGCAAGCTGGTAGATTGGTATGTATTAGAACCACTGCACCAGAATTAATAGTATAGCTCTGTAAACTTACGAGTGTTATTATTAGGTTAGTACAGTTAGGTAGCTCTGTGAGAATGAACAAGTCTCATAATAATACATAGTGTGTATAAATGCGAGTAATATGTTTAGGAAGAACTGGGAAGTCCCTTTCCTGCATATACATGAACATTGCACAGAAAGAAAGAGCATGCGAGTGTATGAGTATGAGAGGATGCAAACTTTTTGCCTTCTTCGGGTTTTCCTTCGTTTCGTTTCATTCTTTTCTAATATATATGTGTGACACTCTGTTTTTCTCCGTCAGTACCGTTGAGTTTTTCTTGCCTTCAGCTTCATCTAAGTCCCGCGTGAAAAAGCAACGGATGAAATTATGACTTTCACGTCCGCTGTGCCGCGACCTGACAGTCGAAAATTTTCTTTTTTGTATTAGCGACATATATATGACATACTATTGCTAGAAATTCCTATTTTTGTGTGTAAAGTATCAGATAATATTATGGTCTTTACTATACAGATTCAATATCGGAGGCATTAGGTACTTCTTACATAATAATATAATAAGCATACTTGTACGTCCATTACATTACGCTGCATTACATACATACCGACATACATACATACATACCATAAACTCATAACTGAACTATCACATTCACTCACCATTCAAGCGGGTAGTAGGTACTCATATTAGAAAGATGCACTCCAGGGACGTGCAGAGAAAACAAGGAAAAAACTCATGCAATATTAGAAAGAAATATTGTAAGTCCTAGTAGAAACGAAAAGTGAACTATTTATTACATTGTCTTTTCTTTACTCATTTTTTGCTCCCAGTAGTAGTTATATGAAAAGTATGAAGTAAGTAGAATGCAATGAGACAATTGTAACAAAAAATTCAAATGTTACTGAGTAGTGTTTGTTCTTAAGTATTAATTGCATATTCGTCGCTTTTTCTACTTTGTAAATTACGTGCTGTCTTAGTATTTTCCAAAAAATTAATTAGCATGTTGCGAAATTGGAAATTCTATGATTCATGATGATTGCCTTACGAGGGTGATAGCATTAATTGGCTTGTATTCTTAACTTAGATATATGCACGGTGAATGTACGCTCAAAAAAATTCTTGACACTTGTTATCGCAAAGATTAATACTTAAGAAATGCGATAATAAATATAATTGTTCTTTCTCTCTACTTGTTCTGTAGTTCTTTTAAACGATTTAACGTACGGGAATTCTTTAGCATTTGTAAACTGCGCATTAAGCAAAAACTAAATGCTCGCTTTAATTTTAATGACTCATAAAATGTATGCCTAGTAGTACCATGTTCAAAGTTTTGTATCAAAGTGTAGCGAATTCTGAATGTTAAAAGAAATAAATAATAATTTGTAGACGTACCTACCTACTACGTACATGATAGCAATTCTACCTACAGTCAAAGTTGCTATCAACTTCATCATGTTTTCTCATTTTGTACAATAGGTAGGTATACATATTTTGTGCTTACATTTAAGCAATTTATGTACGAAAGGAAGAGTAGATCTGGAAAGTAATTTAGAAGAAAGAATTTCTCAGTAAACACAAAAGCCGTAGACAGTAAGCGAGAGGAAATGAATGATCTTTTCACTGTGGTGTTGGCAAACGGTCGCTTAACGGACTTTTGCATGCAGCCCAATCACTAATCCAATAGAATAAATCAGAGTATAATACTGAACGTTCAAGAAATATTTCCTTTTCCTATATTTTTCGGACAGAGAAGATTAGTCACGCACGCACCTTTGCTTTTCACATTACTTTCCTTCCTTTCTCCTTTAACGAACATTGATAACTCTGTATCTCTGTATAGTACAATGTTGGCAGTCTTACTTTCAACCTTTGCACTAACAATAACCATAATATGTTACTGAAATGTATATAAATAGTAGTGCATAGTTTTAAATATAAGATACATAACATAGTTTTAAGTAAAGGTACGTAATAACATGCTACTGTATAAACACTGTATATAATATACTGGAATACTAGTGTATAGTTTTAAATATACATAGCTAAGGCACATAAAAATGTTTCTGAAACAATCGTGTTCGTAAGTGCTTAGTATTATAGACTATACTGTAAAGGAAACGATTATTACGCTTTAGCAATAAGTAGTATAGTGTGCATTCGATAAGAATATCGCAATGCTTTATAGTAGATGGCCAAAGAACGTTTTTATAGCAATCGAGCGACTAACACTAAGTGAATAGTATTGCTGCAGTTATTTTGTAAAAATATTATTCCTTCTATTTAGCCATTTACTGTTGATTCAGTGTCCACGTTTCCATTCCACTTGGCGAGTTGGGAATCCAATAATTTGTGTTGTTTTCCTTAAGTGCAACTAGCCAGAAAACACACAAACCTTATAAGAGGGAAGCGATGAACGTTTTTTCAAGGCTAGTTTTTGCCCTAGAAATACACAAAGCGTAATATATATCTTGTGAAGCTTCCTTGATATTATTGCCTGATGCAATGTTGTAGGCGCTGCTGCGTGAAATACACATGATATAGTAAATAGTAATATAATACCTAGACATGAGACTGTAAAATAGAGTCGGGCAGCAAAATGAAATAAATGGCAAAAACAGACACGGAGATGTTACATCTCCGAAAATTATACGATGGGATTTTAATGACTGGAGCAAGAGGGTGTTTTTCTCAGTCTGGTTAGTAATGGAGTCATCTTCCTATATGTTAAAAGCATTGGGTATGTAGACTCGTATTATATGTGGCAATTGCAATTTCGTACTCACTGTTTTCTTTAACATTAAAACTGGAATTCTGTCTGGCCCTATTCGAATCAACTGGAAATTTACTTTTAGCAGCTTTTCATACTGTACTCTCTACTGTAACGTATATAAACAATTTCTAATGGTTTCTTGAGATCTCGAATTTACAAATTCTTGGTCAGAATTGTGATAAACTGAAAGTGCATATAGTGTGTTTGGAAAAGTGTACAAGATATATGTTCCATGTAATTCTCAGAGTCCTTATAGAATGATTTATTGTCTCCCTTGACTTATTGCAGGCCTACGTGTGTGTACTGTAGACATACCTAGACTATTGGTAGACATAGTCCAGTACCTACCTACTTTCTCACAACTTTCTTCTTATATTTATAAAAGTCTTAACATACCTAGCATAGGAATATATACAATTTTGCCGTTTGGGCTTGTTGGGTTGGATAGTCACAGTGCATGTAGTTGTATGCAACTACATTGTGTAGAATTACATTACAAAGTATCTAATCACATCGGAAATCTTTACATTAGTATGCCCTTGTATTGTATTTTGTTTCTGTATTTTGAAAGCAGTAATCAAGATTTATGTACTTTGTTTTGACTATTTGCTAGCCAGAGTTTCCCGAGTCGCCATACCTTTCTTTTAAAAGTGCGACCCATAAAGAAGTTCGAAACTAGACTTTGGTTGAGAGACTAAAAGTTTTGATCATTTCCTTTTCAACGCAATATTAATGTTGAAATCCTTGTCCTTGCTGTATATAAATGTACATAAAAAGTTCACTGTACCATTTGCCAACATTCTGTCGTGAAAGCAAATCACTGACTTTTTACAAGAGATAGTCGAGTAGAAAACAAACTACTGATGCGTATTATTGAGCTGTGTATTTGTACACTAGGAAGGTAGAATATCTGTATGCACGCTTCTATCGAAACTGCTTTAAAGAACGAACCCAGACTAAGAATGTCGAATAGCAAATGGGGCGCAGCGTGTACATTGCATGGAAATAGTGTATCTTGTTATTGAATTTATTAGTAAAGTTTAGCATTTCAAAGTTTATCTAACAGTAAAACATTATTGTCAATGATTGCACTCTTTACAAGTTTATCTGCGAATGTAACAACAGATTTTTCCTTTCTACGAATATTATAAGTAGATTTCAGATTTAAGAAAATTGCAGTTATTAAAAATTCAATTGAATTTAAGTGTCGTAATGTTGCATTAAATATTAAAAAAGAGTTCGTTACTTATCATCCGACTATATTGCATAAATTGGGAATATTAAAAAATTGTTAGTCATTATACGTTCTAACAGATTGAACTACGGAAAGTATCATATAAATGCTAAAGAATACTTAGTATTCTTATACCGGTGCGGCAGTGTAGTAGGTATACCAAGTTACAATTACAAATACTTACACATATAGATTGCAGATGCACCAACTCTCACCAAAGTGTATACATAAAACACGTAAGAAATTGCCTAGCCTTTGCACGATTTTATGAAATGTACAACTGAATGTAATCTCAGAGTTTTAGTGCTCACTTGGAGTACCACAAACCGGGTAGGTATGTATTCAATTTAAAATACAAGGAGAGGGCTGCTTTGATGGAACGAAATAGAAGCTAGGTTTATTTAGATAATAAAATGGCAATTTGTGTTTTATATGAAGGTTGATAATAGGAATTCCCAGGGTTTAGTAAAAAGATTAGTTCAGACTCAGAAAGATAGTTTATGACTTTTCTAACATATTTGTGCAGAATGTAGCTTTCTTTGTAAAATTGGAAAAGCAAATGAGTTCTTTGACTTTAATATAATTCTGTAATAATATCAGCAGAGTGCACCGTTAAGGCATATTTCCGACTTCAGGTCCATCCTCAGTGCAATCTGTGTACTTATTAAATGCAAACGTATTTAATATAATTCCTCCTAACAAGAAATTCTTATAGACGCACGTAAGCAATCAAAGCGGGAGGTTGGGAGTGTTGACATCCAAGATCCAACCAAGTATTCAGCATCACCCTAAAAGCTATGCTTTCTCCTACTGGCCCAAAAACAAATTGATTTAATTCCTTATAAGAAACTAATGCGAATTTTCTGCTTGGGTAATCATGTAAATTGTTTGTGAATTGTGTAAATCAGTTTACGATTGGAAATGGCACAAGTGGAGCAGATGGGCTTAAGACAACTTGAATTTTAAGGATACAGAACAAATCTTTAGTTTATTAGCGACAGCCATGCTTTCCTATTTTATAGAAATGATTTGTCTGTCTGTCTGTCTTTGAAGGAGATAATTCAAGAACGGATTCCCACAATTCCTTCAAACTTCTCATATGCAATCTCGGAGTTTCAACAAAGTTCACAGTCAAAAATGAAGTCGATTGGATACTTTGAGAAATTAAATAGCAAATTCTACTTTATAGAAATGGTTTGATTAAAGTTTACACAATTTTGGCAAAAAATTTACATTTACCAGTTTTAAACAACTCTATCAAAATTATATAACAGTTTTAAATAATTTTACCAAAGCTTGTTACAGTTTTGACGAAAGTTTTTTATAACAAGTTTTGAAAACAGTTTTGACCCCGGAGCAGCTAAGAGCTAACGATACTTTTTTAGTCTGTTTTGTACCAAACTATTTGCTTAAACTTAACAAGTAAACTCTCGATCCTGTTTAGTTAGTCACTACCTCCTAGTATTCCCATTTAGTCATTAGAACGACAATTCGTTGTTTTTCCAACTAAGGAGTTTCCAAAGAAAAGAGACTATTTATTTTGTGTTTGTAAAGTCACATTAATATAACACAAGTTACTGCTATACTATATTTTTTATTGGTTGATACGACACAGGTGGGGATTCACGGATGGTTTGGCATGGTATAAGTGTGGTTGTTGTCGATGTATTTTCGACAATGTGCATTACGTTGTCTACAGACAATTTTTAAGGGATTCTCTATTGGATTTATGTGGATGCGTGAATATGAAGTATGAAGTGAAAATAAAAACATTAATCATTCAGAAAATTGAGAAGAGGAAAAGAAACTTGAAATCAAAGCAAAGTAGTCATTCGGGGAAGAATGTATGAATCGATGCAGAAACTTTGTATGTGTAGTAGAAAAATATCAAAGCGATGAAGTTGAGAAACTGCCTGCAAAAGAAGGCATTGAAGTTAACTAAGTCATAAGTTAAAGCCTATAAGTATGTGCATAGGTATAGGTATGTGTATGTTATGCGGACGTAATGTCAGTATGATATCACAATTGAGCATGAAAGAATATTCGACAATTCTGTTGCATGAATGTGTATATAACTATGTGTGTAATGTTCAAAAGCAGTTGTAAAAATTGATATAGCGAGATCGTGAATGAATCTTGAACATAAACTCGGATGATATTATGCTACACCAATACAAATTCATGTGTAAAGAATTTTATTTTGCAACTGTGTTTGCGTATGTATCTATTTTCTCCGTTTCTTTACTTTACTACTATTTGTCCATTACTCGTACATATACACTCGTATAATATCCGAGACTAAAATGGCATCGAAAGAGAAAAGTGCAGTAAAGATGTATCTAGTTAGATGTAAGTGGAAGAAAATCTATGGCCAAATGTTTATGACAGTTACAGTTACAAACTCTATAGTATAATATTTACTGATATTTTTCCTTTTCGATTTCATCCTTTGCAACTTGCCATGCTGCTTGCAGGAAGAATATAAGGCACAGTGACAGTAATTCTTTATACTTTTCTCATTGTGTTTCTAACGGGTTAAGGTTGAATACACACGAACTCAAATGTACAACAGAATAAATAAAACACAATGCCTACACGCTACACGATAAACTACAGTCTCATGCACATGTATAGCTTCACAAAGTAAAAGCATCAGAAAACGATGCGGACAAACCTGCAATTTTATTGCTCCAACACAGTTTTTTATTTTGTGTGCGTACAGGTACATATATTCCTCTAGCATACATAGCCAACATATATCTAAAACAGGTAATACATACGCTACGTTTGTATGAAACCATCTTACATAATATATTGTGATTTGACTTTAGCTCAATGTTAGTATAGTAGCATAAATGACAGAGCAAACCGCAATGGCGAACTAGGTACTTAAAATTTATAATGAAAAACGTAATAATAGTATTTGTATGTTCGCTTTGCGTCATATAAATCTGTTACGTAATGCAGAACTACGGTTGATATTATGGTAAGCTGAACATTTTATGATTCTTCTTATAAAACCAGTAATTTCTTTCGTCGTTCGTTGTACAGAACATGACTACCGGACTTATAGCAATTATCGATTTGTTGTCATCGTTAGGTTATTTTCTCATACCATGTAAGGCTACTATATGCTAGCTTTACTTACTTTTACTTTAGTAAATTGTGCACACTCAGGTGTATACCCAAGGAACTTTCAGCTCGAGTTTCTTGAGTTGACTGCTAGTATTTCAGTCTCCACGGGAATCTTCATTGTTAGTTGCTCCCTCCTGAAGCGTCTTATGGACCTTTTAGCAGGTGGACTTGACCCCTACATCGAATACATTCTTATTACCTATTCCTTACATTATACCTCTTCCTTTTCCCACACAATGCAATGAAAACTAAACCGTTTTGCTTTATGTATGTTTGGCCTACTCCATTACACACATAACAACTCAAATGTTTATTTATTGCAACATTATGTATGTATATTCAGCTTATAATTAATAATTATTACACCTCAATGAAACCACATTTAGGCATATTATTATGAACAAACTTTCTCAAGATTAGGTACTACAGTAACTGCAGCGAAGTCATTGCAAATGGAAGTCTCGTTAAGATTATTAAATGCAAATGATACTTAGGTAACTACACACTATTAGTACTAGTATGTACTACAGTACATCGTTCTATAAACTATACACGAAAACCCAAACCCATTAAAGAAGAATACACAACGACATGTGCATTTGCTTTACATGTACCTACATCCTACACAGTCTAATAACTAGTTGGTATGTGTCTTATACTTATGCATAGGTTTCTGTATGTACGAGACTTTCTCATATCGAAATGGGAAACACATTAAAGTGAAGGAACAAGTAGAATACAATGAACGGTAAGATTTTATGTGGTTGCTGTAGATATGACTATGACACAGCTAAGACCACAGGAAGAGTGGAGGAATATAATATAGGAGGACGAATTAAGGCTGTAAGTTTTTGGTGGGTGGGACTGACTGGGAGTATATAGTAGTTCATGCTCGACTACAATAAATGTAAGGCCTGCCAAGCGGCATCCATATCATCTGTATGTTAATACTTACGACATTGAAAGGCGAATGGAATGAGCACTAATGCAGAAAGTGGTAGTGAAAGTAAAATGAAAGGAGTCAAGTTTTTCAGTTAAGTCCTCAAGAACTCTTTATCAGATGTAAAGAATCATGCAAGATGGTAATAAAATGAAGAAGAAAAGGAGGAAGTGATGTTGAATGGATTAGTAATGTAAAGTAACATTCAACTAAGTAAAGAAAAGTAAAGGCACGAAGTCGTATAATGTGCAATATAATAACGCGTATGTGGGCTTCGTCCTCTGTGTACGTGCGTTAGTGCCACAGCCACCACCACCATTATTTCCTTGTGTATGTACTACAGTACAGAAAACTACGCAACAACATATTAGTAGTAGAAATAGTGTATGGTTGAGTAGGATATGCATGGAATGCCATTCAAGTGTAAAAACAGATATTCCATTGTGTTGTATTGCATTATACATATAAACATCGCCAAGAGAGAAATGATGAACAGACCGAAAAGACATTTGCTCTAATGCAAACGTGTTATGGTAGCCGACTGCAAAGGTATGTAGGGAGTATGTGTGTGGTATGGTCGTGGTTGTAGTTTTGTAGTTGTAGGAAGATATCTGTAAAGTAAAGCCTAGCCAAAAGATAATGGTGAAAGAGTGGAGTTGGTGGGAAAAGCAATATAATAAAATGTAATATAATGCATTGTAATGTGATGTGATGTATAAGGCAACATAACATAACGGGCTATATGGACGTGGAGCAGGGCTATGATAGGAAAATCCTAAATGCAAGGAAAAGTGAGTTAAGATGCAGAGGGATATGGTGTGGAAAAGGTGATGATGGCTCTATACAATCGAGAAAAGAGAAAAGACTCCAAATGTATTATTGATGTTCCCTTGGGATACTTACTCTTTCCCAAGAAATATCCGTCTGTGGATATATCCACCCACTAACATCGTTTCGCTTCCTACTCGCACACACAGTCCAGTTACATATACACCATTCTGTATATAAATAGAGCTACATACATAGTACATGGCAGCAGCACATCCCCTCAAAATGAATTCATTTTTATTACAAAAAAATAGTTATTGCCAGTTACGATGATTACGAGGAGTACTCTATTATTTCAATAACATAACATAACTGTCTTGACGTGTAGAATCCTATCTAGTATAGGTGCTCTATACATAAGTACAACGGATTGAGAGAGTACCTTATGTTGTAAGTACGTAATCATTTTTACAACATTTATAAATGTACATACAGAGAGATAGAGAAAGACAGAGAGAGAGATAGAGTTCAATAGAGAAAAATATTTTTGTTTCGGGTCACGCAAACAAAAGCTAATTAAGATATTTACACAGCTGTGTGTAGTAAATAAAAGAAAAGAAACTTTCCTAAAACTTAGTGTCATACTCTTCACCATTAACATCATTATCATTATCGTTTCCGGAACGGAAACTTAATAGAAACTCATGGAAAGTGAAAATAATTTATGCTCTTTTTTCTAATTTTGCGGCAAGTTCCCCTAGAGGAAAATTAATTAAAGTTTCCAGCTCATGCATTTTCGTTTGCATTGTGTACCATGTTTGTGTATACATGCTAGAAATCACATGGAGCTAGAAAATAGAACTCAATTTCATCCAGAGCTCTAGTAAGTAAACATACGTACTTATACTACTACAAACACTAGAGCTACTACTTTTGCATCTCATACAAGTATTACATACTTTACTTACTCACATACCTATAATATACATAGTAGTACAAACATAGCATAATACACACACAGAGAGAGAATTGGAATAGATTACATTGCATACCTAGTTTATTTGTATGTGTGCATACATTGGGCTCATGCCTTGTGAAAACAAAAGAGTAGCATGACATTTTTCACGAGTTAGTGTTTTTGTTAGAAAGAATGAAAAAGAAAGTACTCAGTCAAGTCAAGAGAGAACGAAAGAGAGAGAAAAGCAAGAGTTAACCTTAACTAGATGGAATACTAGCAGAAAGCAAACTACTTCTTTTTCTGTATATTACTGTAACATAGATCAAGACACCCAAGATGAATATTTCAAGAAGGATTTGTTCAACTTTATAGTAGGAACTTACTGTAATATACTTACACAGTACTCCATACACAAGGTAGGTTCATTATAGCAATAGTATGCTCCTCTGCTATTATTCTACTTCCTTAACCACCACAGTGCACACTACACACTGTAAAGTAAATCTAGTTGTAAGTAAGGCTAACTAGGAAGTGCCGTTTTTAGACTGAGAATGGCGAGAGTTACAAATTCACCAGTAGTACTCTATGTAATGGTAATACATTGAGCTACTACTTCCACCACGTAATACTTTCCTCTTTCTTTCTCTCTCTCTCTCTTACTCTCCTGTATGTACTTTAGTTTTAGGAGGAAGAAGAAGAAGAAGAAAATAAAGGGAACATACACATGAACATGAAAAGACCCGTTTGCTTTCTGTAGTCGTAGCAGAACTATGAGTGTGTGGTATTAGTGTATGGTAGTAAAACACAGTAGTTCAACGAGCAAAGTCACACACAGATATATAGGTACTACTCTTCTTCCTCAAGACACTATGTACACTACGTAGGGTAACAGGCTAATGTTCGGAGTGAGACAGACTACTCGGAGTACACATGGAAGGATATAATCTAAGCGAACAAGACGGAGACCCTGTGCCCGGCTGTTCATCGTTGTTGTACATACAAGTACACAGATTACAGCAGTGTTACATAGAAGAAGTCCTTTGCCTTTACTTTCTTCGTGTATGTGTATGTGTAGTATGTATGTAGTTGAATATGTGTGTATTGTATGTGTGTTGTGTATTATGCAGTCTCTACTTTACTGAACTAGGTAGGTATTGTAGTGAAGAGTGACTACTATGTAGTAGTGGGACTACAAAACTATTATAGTAGACTAGGACTATGTCGTAGTGTGTTTTGGTTGAGCTGAGGAGAATTCGGGTAATACAAGACAGCTAGTAGTACAGTGTCTTGTAAATAGTAGGAGTAGGTTAGGTAAAGACTGTGAGTCTTAGTGGAGATATAATATAATATAAGTTAGTTCGGTGTGTTTTATATGGCTTTTGTAACGTATGTATAGTCTTACAAAGTAGAACTGCTAGTGCATAACAGAAGCAAGAAGAAGAGTAGGCAAGCGTGTTGCTTTTAACAGTTCTAATGTTTTCAACACTCAGAAAATTCTGTCTGAGCTCGTGGTGGCTTGGTTTGGCTTAGCCTGCTTCCTTTCCTTGCTTCTTCTTGGTTCCTCGTTCTTATACTAGGACGAGAGGAGTACATAGTACAACTAGTAGTTGTACTACAAGTCCTAGTAGTAGAAGGAGAAGAAGAAGAAGTAGTAGTATTCTATTCTGTTTTCCTTCTTTACTTTACTTCTTCAGCTCAGCAGCTTCTCTCATTGCCTACCCGCCTGCCAGCCCAGATTCCAACCATCAACCATTCTCAATTCTGATTCTATTCCATCGGAACGCTCCTTAACCTAGTCCACTCATTCAGTCCATTCAATTCTGCCCAACAAGCCCACTCGACAATCTCAGCTTTCTCATTTAGATTACTTTGCACTACACCAGCACCAGTACCCTAAACACTCTACACATACACTATTTCTAGCATTGCCACGAGAAATTCGGATTTTGTTAGTTTAGCACGAGTACTGTACTCAAATCCACTCTATTCCACCTGCTACTGCATTCTTTATCATTGTAGACACACACTCATCCATTGTACTGTCTTTGAATCGAAAACTCACGTTCAGCTCCACATCTACGACTATTACACTACTCCTGCCTGCTACTACGCCACAGTTTGCCCATATCTTTTAACAACTAAGCTGTGCGATAACTAACTCGGCTGCTGAGGGACTTTGAGATAGTATAGTAGTCACCCGGTTCCATTACTATACATTCCTCGACGAAGCACTACAAACGCACGTGCTTCTTGAGCACACTTTTAAACCCCTGCCCCTTTTACTATCTGTATTAGCAGTGGAAAGCAATCCATCTCTCCAGTACACATCCTACATCAGAATATTAAATACGAGACACACACACTGTACTTTATCGCCAGTATTTTTCCTGTAACACTTGTTGGTCGTTGACCTCCCAACTAACTAATAGAATTGTACACAAATAGCCAGACACAACGTACAGATACATACCATGAGTCATAAAACATCAGACCAATTACAGTCATGAAAATACATCAACCTATCTAATATTCCTCATCAATTTTATTCTTATGAACCAGAGCAATACACGTTCACAAAAGATACTAATGCGTAATAATATAGATCTGAATCATTATCACCGCGATTAGCTTCATTAAGGTGAAAACACACAGGCGTACGTAAACTATTGTTAATTCCAGACCAGGAGAGCAATACACTCATTATCGTGAGACTAATTCACTTTCTCTCTCTCCCTATGGGAAAAAGCAATCAATCCATTTAGGTAGACAAGACTGTTATTACAAACTAACTAAGTACAAGGTTTATGGATTAGTGCTTTGGTACAGTGCTACAGTATCACCTACTCGATTAATATGGAAAATGGGTTATCGATATTTAGATTTACAGCCTGAGCACCATTTACTATTCCATTGCCCACAAAAATTCTAAAGACCTTTGTCTCAAGTGAGTAGCAAGCTGTGCTAATCCATCATTGTCTTAAAGCAGTAAATAGCAGCACGTGCAAAGATCAGGGCAAAGATAAGCACAATGTTATGTAATCGAATTACAGCCGTAATCGACTTTTAATTCCTTTTGGCTGAAAAAAACAAAAGAATCGACTTGAGTATAAAAGCTGAGGACAGTACAGTACGGGAAGAGTCTACGTACATTCCAGCTGATCAACGAAAGTTGGTGAAAGTTCAAGTTTGTGTGTGTTTCTATTAAACTGAAAGAGAGTGGGATAAATCTGAAAGAGGAAAAATGTATATAAATCGGCGGGCTGTGTCCACCATGGTGTCATCAATGGTCGTTTTATTAACTTGCTTGGAATTGGTTGAACTAAATTTGTGTTGCTACTTGTATCCGGCAGATATGCCTGATCCATGTGCTGACAAGGCTTGTCTCTACGGCTCTCGATGTGTCGCCTCATCCGATGGTCACTATGCCACGTGCGAATGCCCGGCGTCTTGTCCCAACTACGGGGACAGTGACGACTCACAACCAGTGTGCGGTTCCGATGGTCGATATCACCGTAATCGATGTGAACTGGATCGACAGGCCTGCCGTTTGGGAAGAAATATCACCGTCAAATATGTCGGCAAATGCGGTAATTTCCTCTTCACTTCATTTCATTACGTTTCACTCGATGGATTCGATTAAATATTTATTGTCTGTTCCTTCCCCATTTTTACTCTAACCCCTCTCTACCAAACCAAGGCTCAACCCGTCCTAAATCAACATGTCTCTTTCCTCTTCCTATTCTTTGTAGTGTATATATTTTTTATTCATGAGATTCAACACTTATTAATTCTCCAAGGAATTACGTTTTCATTTTCATCACCATATTTATCGATTCAAGAAAGTTATTATACCTTGGAAGTCTTAATAATAGTAACGTGATTGATGGTTCAAAATAATTAATTAGTTCATTAATTAGTAAATATTACAGACTACACTAACACATTCTGCACTAAATCATCTGTATTAAATTTTAATAGTAATTTCAGTCGTATGATTTTAATTAGCAATGGCTCTGACATAATAATAGAGTAATTTTGAAAAGATAAGGTAGATAAGTTTTTTGGTTGATTGATTACTATTATGATTTGTGACATGTGAAGAAAACAAGGGAGAAAAGAAACAGAGAGCGAGATAGAAAGTGAATGAAAGCACATTGCATATAAGTTGGGCAATGTTTGTCTTGATGGGTTGATAGAAGAATAGTATGGCTTGGAGTATACTAACGTGACGGACGGATCGGACAAAGAAAAAGAGGAATCCTTTATGACCCGACCGTTCTTGGTGAATTCCTCATGACTTGACTCTTGTGCTCCGTCTGTCTGTTTGTCTTTTGACATTTTCCTTCTTGTGTCCGTTTCCATTATTTTCCAGGATGGTCTTCACTTGACTGTCTGTAACTGCTCCTTTGAATGGCTACATCCTTCTCCGAGTCAGAGAAATAGTTTCCCACCCAATATAAAGTACAACTTCCTGTGTCTACGTAAGTATACGGAACAAAACACAGATTAAAAGAATCCTTCTGTTCATTGAAGAGAAACAGACACATTTATACTCGTTTTCTTAGCCAATGTATCGCTATATTGTTTGCTTTGTGTGTGCAGCTCCTTGGAAGAAGTACTCCTACTACTTGTTAGCTATAATATTCTATTTACGATGTAGGTACCTATGTATGTACAGGCAGTAATAGTGTAATAGTAATATTAGTAGTAAAGTAAGTAGTACTAACAGAATAGTTTTGCTATTCTCCCGATGGGAGAGAAAGCATGAAGTTTTGTGAACGACTGTGAGTGTATGTATTGTATGCAGTAATAATTATAGTGTAGTAGTATTTTGAATTTAGTTGGTAAACATAGGGACTGGGAGTACAAATACGATAAAATGGGACGACAGAACAATGACAAAGGTATATAAACAAGAGATAAGGGAGAACGGCCCATCAAAACGGTCGAAAGAAGACAGCCAAAGTATTTCCTTCGTACCGCGTCG
Source organism: Pogonognathellus longicornis (assembly GCA_034694085.1). Taxonomy (NCBI): domain Eukaryota; kingdom Metazoa; phylum Arthropoda; class Collembola; order Entomobryomorpha; family Tomoceridae; genus Pogonognathellus; species Pogonognathellus longicornis. The sequence continues at coordinate 104,170 of JAQFYB010000035.1, forward strand.
TAGTTCTTTTCAAACTACACAAAACTACTAGTGTGCCCGGATTTGGGTTGAGTTGAATCTAGATTCCCTCTCTAGTCGGCTTAACACTCGGCCGCTTTCCTAAACCATTTGATTCGCTCTGTTGGTCTTCCTCTTCTTGTCGGGTCGTTTTCTATGCTTTTCCTCCGCACTGAAAGCCCAACTTGCATTCCCAGTCTATCTGCATTCCATTGTTCTTCACTTCACTCACTAACTCACTCAGTGTTACCGAGAATAGTCTTGTAGCTTTTTCTCTCTATTTGTAAAGTATCTTCAGTTGTCTGTTTGTTTTAGTAATCACTCTAACTCACTACTTTATGCATGTTTCGATCCTGTGTCTTCATGAACCACTGTAAAGAGTCCTATTTCTCTTTTCTCCGTATTCTCTTGTATTCTTCTCCATTTTGGTCTACCATCCCACAATAACACGCTATACTATACCACCTATTAGCATACGATGAATGCACTACCAATGCTTTCTCCAATTCTCTCGCTATGTATTTAGTTTCCTTTTCACCTTTTTACTTCATTCTAGTATACGCTCCCGCTTTCTTTATCTGTCATTTTCTACCCAGAGAATTCTCATACAAATTAAATAAATATATTTAAATTGCCCAATCTGAAAGTTTCAAGTAGCACAGATAGTTTATGTATAGTAGTAGTGCTAGTCATGAAATTCATCTTTGAGACAAAACGCAAAGTATCCTCATGGTCTTTTGTGGAAATGAATGGATGCTATGAATAGTAAAGCAGTTAACAAGTTGCGTGAGATAGGAGGAGAAGTATTATTGGTGTGGTCGTACAAATGAAAGCTTTTCAAATTTAAATGCGAATGAATTATACAAACACTACATTACTTATTATATACATCTCTCCAGCTCAGCTCTACTTAAGCAGGATATAATATTCGGTTTAGTGGCTGCCTTAAGAATTAATGCTAAGAAACCAACTGAGCTTTTAAAATATTCCTCAAATGGCTAACTTCACTGCACCCAATTCACTCTTGGTCTTGAAACATCATCTTAACTCAACGTATCGTGTGTATGTAGTCTACCCACACAATATACTGCTACATACTACTCCAAAAAGAATAAGAAATACATTATTATTGTGACAGATTTATACAGCAGAGTATTAGTTTTAGGTTGTAGTTGTACATAGTACTAGTTTAGCTACACGTGGAGTTATATGAAGAGAAATTTAAAAACTCAATCTCTAAGGTTTCTCTCAAGAATATTTTCTTTACTGTATATCCCCCACTCAGAACAAAGCAAGAGAGCATACAGTACACTCAGTCACTGCATTAAAATTTCAAAGCTTTCTTTGAGTTGAGCTTAAAGCATCAGTTCACTTCAGTTCAGGTAATAGCAGTAAAGAAGCTCAAGTAAAGATGGGTTGATTCATTTCCGACTTTGACTCAATCGTAAGGACGGATATTACGTTTGACTACAAAGGGACGAGAATATTCTTCTTGAAATTTTACAGATGAATTGATAAAAAGGAGATTAGATTTGCATCTCATACGATGCGTGGACGAACTGGGTGGATTTACTCCATCCTACAATTTACCAAGAAAACCATTAGAGTTTCATAATAGATTTCTTCCACCGAATTGAATATTCCATCGAGCTTTATCACTGAAAGAAAGTAAATGCGTAGCTCAGGAGAACACGCATGTAG